>JAODJX010000047.1:10874698-10887118 GCA_026776945.1 Isichthys henryi
CGGGATAGGCTCCGGACCCCCCGCGACCCAGTAAGGATAAGCGGTTTGGAAAATGGATGGATGGATGGATGAATGCCAGTAGATGTTTTCCATTAGGTATGTTCTGCATTTTGTAATGAAATGTTTCACCTCTCCCATTCTAAATACATTACACAGAACTCTACATCATGTCATTATCATTCATATCTATAAATTTACTTCTGCAATTTCAAATTGCCAGGTTCTTGTTGACAGAGAATGTAAGTACTCCGTGAATTTGAACTGCTTTTGTGAGCCCCTATTTTCCTTATTAACTTTTCCACGAGGGTTTTGGATTCATTCAATTATTATAAAACTTTATTAGTTCATGCACTGGGGATTCCTGATTGGTCACAGTGGACAATTATTGCGCCACGGGCAAAATAATAGAGCAAGATAGTGTCCAGACCATAATAAGAAGCATCTGTTTCTAGGTAACGTCTGGCGATTCGCAGCGTCGCCCTATCTCCTGATGAAATTCTGCAGTGTCAGTGTCTGGCATGGAACCCCGAGTATCAGTGCTCACATTTGACAAATCGCTTCGCTGCTGTAGCTGATCGTGATGAATGGCTGCAGCACCAGCTCCTACTTAAAGCTTCGTAAATAGGACAGGATCTAGCTGTTAAATGTTGCATCAAGATGGATTATAAAGTGTTTCATTATGCTTCTGTTACCTCCTTACCATGGTACAGCAGTGCATTTAAAACTGAGTTTCTGAGAGCTATTATATCTATAGTGATAGAAAGATCACCCCTGTACACTCTCAGAAAAAAGGGTAAAAGATTGTACCCTTGCAATTGTACCTTTTAAGGTACAGAAAATGAAGAAAAATCCCAGTGGTACAAACAGAATTAATGTACCACCAATGGTACAGAAATGTTCCTCAGAGTCAATTTATGTACCTTATAAGGTACAATTAGCTACAGCGAAGGGTACAGGCAGACCATTGAGGGTACAGCCCCAGTGACAAGCAAAGGTATAAACTTTTACCCGGTCTTCAAAATTAGGGACAATGCCTATTATGATGCATGTGATCATGATGCCATGTTTCCTAAGATAATCTTCAGAGGGTAAGACCATCAGTATTCGGGTCGTTTCTCGAGACTGGAATAGTTCCTCGCACACCATCTGTTGAAATAAAGGCCACATTATTTGGCTTATGAAAGACTACAGCTCTCCGCACATCACTGCAACTCAGCAGGCAATGCTTTGGCTGTCATATTCTGCCCAAGTAGTCCTGTCTTTTATGGTTAATAGGATTAAGTCAATTAGCACGGATTTCTTACTTTGAGATTAATTTGGCAAAAAAGGCAAAAATGTTGAGGTCATTCTACCTTCCAAGTCTGGAGTATGTCTTTGTGACTATGAAGTGAGTTATGGGAACTCTCCGAAAACACATCCTCTTCAATAGAACATCATACCATCTGCATCACATTCATCTCCTTGCGCTGACAGAGCAAAGCACATCAGAACATAGTAGCTGCTGTAGAATATGCTCTGTACATTGTAGCATTGATGTCACTGACCATGAAGTTCAAAAATAGATGTGCCATCTTCTTATGAGTCACATTTGGCACAGAAGACTCATGGTGAGGCGTAAAGGGCATGGAAAACAGAGCATTTAACTGAATTGTTTACAGTAAGTATATGGCTTAGGCCTCCCAGAATTGGAACGACGCATTTTACAAATATTCACATTAGATTCTTCCCAGCTGAGTGATTACATGGGTATGCTGCAAGACCAGTGAAATCCAGTGAATACTGGACAATACATGAGGAGTGACTGAAGTCTCTGCAAAAGTGCTTTTCGGAGGTGATGCGTATGCTAGCAAAAGTTTAAGGCATATCACTCAACTACACAGAACCATCCCTCTGCTTAAATTTCAACCAGTCACGCATATACTTTAATCCTGCATTTCGGCCAACATGAATAGCTGAAACCAACACTTTGGCATTGTGTATGGACTGAAACTAAGAAAACAGTAATCACAGACCACAAGAACATCACACCAAAGCTGCGTTTACATTAGTATCTATTACTGAACAACAGACCGCGAGACAGAAGTACTGTAACTTTGGCTTATCTGCAAGCCAATTGTTTTATGGGACAAAAGCACATTTAGAGTCAGGAAAGAAACACGGGATAGCATATAATCTTTATTTTGAAGCAGGTCAAATATAATTAAATCAATTTGTGGGCTAAATGCTTTTTTGCACGGCCCATACTAAAGTCTTTTATAAAACACGATTAAATAAATAATACATTCCACAAAACTAACTAGAAAGTGCTTTAATTTGGAAGGCAATTGCATCTGACCCAAGAATAACCGCAAGTATGTTAGTTTAACATAATTGGCAGACTTAATACAGCACTTATATCGTTTAGTCCATAAGTAAATTATTAAATGGTAGAGAATATCTAATACACTCATTTTTGAGCTAGGAAGAAAATGTCTGATAAAGTTTAAGGAATTCATGTCTTTGTATCCCAAGTCAAAACTGACATGAATCTGCAACCGTCCTCACACACAAGTCACCCCACTAGTACCTGTAGTCTGATCTGCCTTTAGCATCAAGACAAGATTCAGTATTTTCCCAATAAAAGCAAAATGCACGCGTTTATTCAGCAACAGCGAGCACTGCACAAAGTATCTCTCATCCCAGGATTCAAATCAGATCAGCTACATTCATGGGCATTTCCTCAACAGTAGTATTGTAAAAGGTCTCGATATCTCGAAGAATCCTCTTGTCCTCCTCTGTGACGAAGTTTATAGCAACTCCTTTCCTGCCAAAACGACCGCCTCGACCAATCCTGTTTAGAGGGGGCAAAATAGAGATTAAGAACAAGAGTTTACCAATGTAGATAAGGGCAGACTTAAGGGAAAGAACTTACCTGTGGATATAGTTTTCCCTATTTGTGGGAAGATCATAGTTTATGACCAGAGATACCTGCTGCACATCAATGCCACGAGCCTAGGTGGGAGGAGGGTGTCAAGACTAAATGAGTGTGATACCATCAAATTCATTAACGATTAGTCTTAGTGATCTAGTTACTCACCAACAAATCTGTAGTGATCAGTACTCTGCTAGATCCTGATCTAAACTCCCTCATGATCACATCTCGCTCTTTTTGGTCCATGTCCCCATGCTGCAAGGCAAGAAGTTGTCATAAGAATCTTGCAAAATCAAAACGGCCAATACAAAGTTCCCCCAATTTCGAAAGAGCAGGTCCACAGACTAAAATTTAGGAAAAAGAACTTGGCCCATCTTACCAGGGCAGAGACCGTAAAATCCCGAGCATGCATCTTCTCAGTCAGCCAGTCGACTTTTCTTCTGGTGTTCAAGAAAATGACAGCTTGGGTTATTGTCAGTGTCTCATACAAGTCACAAAGTGTGTCCAATTTCCATTCCTGGAAAATAAAGAGCAGTCTAAATGGAAAAACTATGGTCGGTAAACAGGTTTACCTTCATTTAGCAGGTGTTGCACAAGATCTTGAGACAAAGGGCACTGGACATTAAGAAAGAGGTCCGTCCTTGTCTCGTTTCCGATATTGTGCAGTCACTCTCCTTCTTGGAGTACACTCTTACTTTCATTATTGTGAGAACCAAGTCATGGCTTCGATCTCACAATTTAAGCAGAGAGCTTTTAACAAGAAGGGAAAAGATCCAGATGTACACAACTGCTTTTTTTTTTTGACTTGTCAGTCTTGAGGGAAACTCACCTCCCGTTCTACATTGATGTAGAACTGCTTGATACCCTCCAAAGTGAGTTCTTCCTTTTTCACAAGGATACGGACTGGCTCACGCATGAATTTTTTGGTCACCTCCAACACATCAGCTGGCATTGTAGCCGAGAGAAGCACAACCTGACAGAGAAAAGTAATGAGTGCAAAAACTTCCGTCGTTGGACACAATCACCCAAATTGCAGTGACATGTGACACTGGGCCTTGAGACAGAAGCAACCGGACATTAAGAAAGAGGTCCAACGCCATCTCATGTGCAGCACAGTGTGAATTTTCTACTTCCATTTCATATCCTGCTAGCATTATTGCCAAAGCCAAGATGACCTAACTTTGCCAATTTTAGCAGAGTTCTTCAACATGGAAGATACTACTGTAACAGCCTGTCTAATACCTCTGTCTAGCATCAAGTACCAGTTTTAAATAAAGGCCACCACACTGGTCCTAAAGCTGATCTTGTTCTATATGCTTGTATCTGTGTGAAGAATCATGCAACTGACCTGAATGTTGGTGCTCAATTTCTGGAAAATCTCATATATTTGATCCTTGAAACCTCGACTCAGCATTTCATCTGCCTCATCCAGGACAAACATCTTGATCCACTTAGGGGCTGCGTGAAAGGAGACAACATTTCTGCAAAAGGTCCCTAAGGCCTGACAAACAAGTGCGGTTCTCACAAGTGATCAGGTCGATACAATAGTCTTCTCCATTACTGGTCAGTCCCGAAAGATGATAAGGCATCATTTCACTGTCACAACTCATACTAGAGCAATTTTATGGACACTCACACAGATATCGCCTGTTCAGCATGTCGAACACCCGCCCTGGGGTGCCAACCACTATATGCGGCGCCTCCGCCTGGAGCTTCTGCATCTCATTTCGAACATTTGTACCTCCGATGCAAGCATGACAGGCGGCACCCATATAGTCTCCAAGAGCCAGGATTACCTTTTGAATCTGGAGGACGACAAATCAATGGACAATGTTAAACTACAAAATAAATTCTGGGGGGGTAAGAAGATAAGACAGCAGTAACAGAGAAGCATCCACATCAACTTTCAGACCAAGGCAATCAAGGTTTGCAAAAGCCTTCTCTTTTGGGAACACATCACTTCATATCTGAATTGAAAACACATACAGAGCACAGGCGGAAGAGGAAGAAAAAGGGCTCCAGACGTAATGTTAGTTCAATCGCGACACACAGTACAGTCGAAGGCAAGATAACAGTACCTTTGCGGAACCCCATCCAAATATGCCGCCTTGGTCTGAAACATGTCAGAGTTTGTGTCATGACCTCAGGTGCAGCATACCTGTTGGGCCAGCTCTCTGGTGGGAGCCAGAACCAGAGCCTGCGTCTCACGCTGGTCTATCTCCAGCTGCTGCAGGATTGAAATGGCAAATGTGGCCGTCTTGCCAGTTCCTGACTGAGCCTGAGCAATGACATCATAGCCTGCGATGCAGACACAAAGAAATGGGTGACAAGAGTAAAAAGTAAGCAGGCGGCATCCACAATCTGACATACGAAGCTGGTTTGTTCTGGAACAAAGTCTTAGTTCTCAGCATACTGACCAAAGTGAATTGATTTAAAACAATTTGCACAGAATTTTCAGCTCTAAAATCTGAGTGATCAGTGTGAAAGATGTCTCCATTCCAGGTCAGTCCCGAAAGATGAAACAGCATCATCTCACTCCACTGTTGACAGCTCTCAAACACATGAAAGACCCAAAGACGACGACCATACCTTTAATGCATGGAATGATTGCTCTCTGCTGAATTGCTGACGGTTTCTCAAAACCATATGCATATATACCCCTCAGGAGTTGCTCCTTCAGGTTCATGTCATCGAAATTGTCGACATTCTCAGTCCAATTGCTCTGTGAGTGGCGAGATTAAGGAAAACAATGTTGATGCCTTTTGTATTAAGCAGACGGTGCTGGGACACATATCACAGCACTCACCTCGATGACACCATCAGGTTCCATTCCCTCGGGGCCCCCATGGTCTGGATCTCTTGAGCTAGTAAAAGATGATCCTTATGAAAACTCGGTACGAGATGTGAGGCTCGTGGCACCGCACCGTACGCCACGTGGACCGGCGTGCGGCTATACCGCATGTTTTCGGGACCACAAGTAAGGGACAGTCAACTACAGGACAACACCCTCCGAAAAAGAGTTACTCAGCCATTACAGGTTAATGCGTATGATCTCCGAATACAAGCTGACGCCTCGGTTAGAGACAGAAATTAAAATTAATCGAGTTCTAGTTACCGAAAATTATTTCGCATGCGCATGCTTTGGAGTTAACCAGCGCATTAAGTGACATAACAATAAGAACACAAACTGATAAAAAAAATACATATTATTTTCCGATTCCCCAATAGACCGACTTGGGGTCACAGTGCGGCCTTTGGTCACCGCATATGGGACAAATCGAACAACAGGCCTGACGAGCAACCACCCGGCCCGGGCTCAAATCGACAGAAAAGCAAATTAGTTCCTAACATATTCATGGAAAAAATACTTCATACACCTCAAATATTAACTTAAAATGTAAAATGGCTAAGAAATAATACAATTATTAACGAAAAGATCATCCACCATAACGAAGAACTAGTTGCCCGGCTAGTTTCTGAATTTTTAAAAGCAAATTAAAAACCCATAACAAACGCAACTTTTTCAACCATAATAATAATTCGATCACCGAAAAATACAACATATTATTAATATTATTATTGAACAGCGGAACACTTTTGAACACGTACCTGTTATAATCCGCAGAACCGCTTGACATGATCCGAACGAAGCCTCAGTGCTCAACTGAAAAGGATGCGTGTTAAGAGCGCACATCGTTTTATCCAGCCGGGACCCAAACTTCCGGTATGTGGAAAAAGGCGGCCAATAAACGAACACATTTTTCTACATCGTTACAATAATAGTACATTGATGACGTTTTAAATGTTTTAATTTTTATGTCAGCCAGTGTTAAGGGGGCTTGAGCTTTAAAGTCACGAAATAAAATATTTGGAACTATATGTCCGTGCGGAGTAATATTGCAGTAAAAAAAGACGTGCTTCGGCTCCTACGGGGTCTCCGTAAAAATCCCAGCGCGATTCGACACCGGAAGCAGCATGGAAGGCAGTGCGGGACTGTACGGCTAAAGATAAACCACGTGGTTTGCTAACCGGTCATGCAAAACTCCCCCCCCCACTTGTTTAACGAGGAAAAATAGAAACATCAGACATTTATCCAGAATATTTGTATTTTAAACTAGTTTCTTGTTTATATTGTAATTAGATCGAGCATATATTATGCTGTATACTTTTAATTGTTCATTGGTCATTAGGGGGTAGTCGCGGATAAGAGTTGTGAGTTTCAGTTCCACCTGTTCAGTTTCAGTAACACTGTCACACCTTCTCCCCTGTTTACAAACATTTGTTCCCGGTATTCCGTGTTTCCAGAATATGGCTTTCAATGAAGCAACATCTCCAATTCGCCCGTAGTCTGAACGTGTCCCCAATGATAAACTGTCATCACATCTGTCGTCCTTGTGTTGTTTGCTTCCTGGAACAGACCCCCGGCCGTGCTGTGACCGTATCGTTTAAATGGTTATAGAAAATGGCTTTAACTTTGGGTAGTGTGGTGGCTCTGCTGCCTCACAGTTAGCTTCGCCCCCCACTCTCTTTTTGTGGGGTGTGTATGTTATTGTATGAGTGTGTGTTTTCTCTGATTTGCTTATAATATGTGTGTGTGCCTCTGACATCCAAATCAAGGTGGCCCCCTGTACCAGGGCTCTTCAAATCTGGCCCTCGATTCCAAATCCAGGCCAGTTCTCCCAGGTAGTTGGTTTAATAATTACTGATTCTGATTGGCCAGAGACTTCATACCCCTCTCACAAATAAAAGAAGGCTGGAAAATCAGCAGGGCTCAGACATTGTGAACCGTGGTTTGAATTACCCTGCCCTATATTGAAGAAACAGTTTGAAGATGAATGGTTGGATGGACAATACGTTTGTCACTCTGTGCTTTGTCTCCCCCTACTGGAGAATAGGCGTTACTTGTCGAGTGTGCTGAACCGAGAAATTGGAATTTGCGTTATTGGTTTCAGTGCAGCATTAACATTATTACAATGGCAACCCGTTTGGATCCTGTTTCAAATGGTAATCAACAATTGTATCTTGTAGGTAATCTATTGCAGGTTAAAAAGTCAGCATCGAGATTTATAGAAAACAGGAGGGAATAGTGATTCAGTACTGAGAGTACTAAGTATATTGGGACACCCTGCTGCCTAGTGAGAATGATGTAGGTTTGTGTGCACACAGATCATCACCACGGGGTGTGTGTGTGACTTAGTGGGTCAGGCCTCAGTGCCTGTGATCAGAAGGTCGTCGATTCCAAACCCGTGTATGGAATAGTAGCCACATTTCTTTCGGGCTCTTCAGCAAGGTTTAATTCTCTGAAAATTGCTCCAAGGACCCCGAATGGGCAGCCAACCTTGAGGATGGACCCTGTTCACTCTCACCTCTGAATGTGTGTTGTCTTAAAAAAAAAAAAAAGATCAATATTGGATATACAAAACAAAAAAATACACGTTCCAATGAACTTGTACACATAGCAAATAAAATTTAAATTATTATATAGCTGGACTTTTGTTGTCTGAGGGATGAACATCATCACCACCTTTATGCAAAACTACTGTCAGTTTTGGTAATGACCACAGTAATACTCATAGAAGTATATTTGAAATTTACAAACTTAAATTTAAAGGGCTCTGTTATCTGCAAATCAAAATGTCATTACAGACACAGTATACACATGGATCAACCCCCCCTAAACATAAGGGGGGGCTGGAGCCTATCCCAGTTAGCACAGGGTACAAAACTGTGATGGCAGGGCAGACAAACATACATACTTAAATACCGTTGCATGTCTTTGGACTTGTGGGAGGAAACCAAAGCCAATGTCAAACAAAGATTTTGTTTCAACCAATCAGTTGAGTATAAAGAGTCACAGGCAAGAGTCCTCGACTGTTTGGTTATTGGATGGAACAAAATCTTGGTCTAGAATTTTACTTTCTGGACGTGAAATTTTCACCTCTGGTGTTTCCTGGGATAGGCGTCCTGCTCACTTTGACCCTGGAGAGAGAGGGAAAGATGACACCTGTCCAGGCCTGGTTCTGGAGAAGAGAGACACACAGGCCGGAGGATTCTGAACTGTAGAAAACACTAGAAAAATCTCACAATGATTGATTGATTTACAGAAGAGGCATAACGATTCTCCAAATCCATGGTTTGGTTCAAATAAGAAAAAAACAGTGTAAAACCTCTGGATTGTGTTAATCACCAGCAATCAGGAATGCTAAAGACAGCTAATATCCATCTTCAGCAAATGAAACTAGCCTAGCTTTTACTGCAGGAGTGATCACTCAATGATTGAACCAAAATAGTCATTTGACTCATGCAGCTGGAAGACAATGGAATAGCTATATTGCGAAATATTGACAAACATTTGTATCGCAATTTCTGTCTCCGTTCCAAAGCCATTACACTATTAATTAACAGTCTCCTCGGTGCTATGCATATGGGAAATGTTGATAGCAATTCAGCCAGTATCCTGGATCCACATTGCGATGCATTTTACTAAAATAACCAAAAAGTTAGCTTACGGTAACAAAGGAAATGGGGACGAAGGAGGTATACAATTAATTACATTTGCATTTTGACTGCATAAAGGGTAAATTATAGTTACATCCTACCTCTGTTACCCTAAAAGAAATCAAACCTGCATGTAGTAAAAGGAACGTTAACATTATATTAAACCAGCTCCATTTTGTCCCATTCTATTTAAATGTTCACTAAAATGGTTTGCGCAACATCGCAAATAATTATAGTTCGGATTTCTTAGTTGTTTTGCTCTCACTGAGTACAAATAACAGCATCTGAACACCTGCCAAATTCCCTGCTATAATTAGACCTGTAGTTGCCGTGGAGAAAGGCCTTCGTATCCTCAGGACAATTGGTGGCTTCAGTTTACATTCTCCACATTAGAGAAGAGACAGAAGTAGTCTGGGAATGGAGACTAAACAGAAATGGTGGTCCTGTCCCTTTAAGTACCGTTATTCCTTACAGCTCCTTTACCACGTTGTTCATGCTCTTCTCTTGAGAAGTACAGAAAAATGGTCAGACCCGTACCATTGCATTTGTCTTAGCTGTAAATTAAACCGCACGTTCACTCTTCAAAACGAACTACTTGATCTACATAACTTGAGCAGATCGGCCGGTGTGTGTATGATGAAGCTCAGTGATGGATTTCCTCCCTCTGCCAGGTGAAGACTAAACAAATACAAATACATTCTATAATCCCCAGAACTGGAAAATGCTGCAGATACAGGAGAGGAACAAATGGCCTGTCACTGTGTGAATTAAGGAATGATGAATGGGATTTAAGAATCAAAATGAATGTTGTCTTTATGGAGGGGGAGGGTTTGTTAGACATAGCTCAATCATCCCCGATTCAGTGAGCATCTACAAGAATGTACTAATTGCTTTTCTTATATCTTTTCAGATACTTGGGTGATAAGACTGTCAACCACGAATCATTATGCAGCGTTATGTATTTAAAGGACTAACATTCGCTATAGCGTGTGTGTGGCTGGAACCTGCTTGCTAATGTAAGGAACTTGTTACAGTTCAGGGTGTTTCAAAGAATATACATTCATTTCAGAATAGGAAAGACAAATTTCATTCCTTCTGCGTGTTATGTGGATATAAGCGATACTCGGCTCTTTTCAGGTGCAGCATATTATTATTATTATTACTGAAAAATATAAAGGTGTGTCCCATTTTTTACCAGCAGTGTTTCATAGCCACCCCACCAGAAAGTCTATGGTGGCCTTTGTTAGAGTCAGAGTCCGGCCTTGCAGCTCCTAACAGTATATAAGCACTATTAAGTCATGCTGGGAGAAAGCTTAAAAAGCTAAGTCGGCTTAGCTGTGCTCTTTTGGTCGCTGCCTTGAATAACCCACCGGGGACCAATGAGAAATTGTGCTACGCTGTGACTGACAACATGATAATCCCACCCATTAAGGGTGGAGCTACTAGGCAAAGCTCAGTCAGGTCACATGAATGCAGGAGGTTACATCATAGCTTATAAAGATGAAGTGCCTGTTCACCAGTGAAACACAGCATGGAAGTCATGCCCTTATACTATACTTTAAAGGTGCCTGACTGTATCTCCGAGCCTGACTGTTTATACAGTTACAGGGTTACTTTTATCTGTTGCCCTACTTAATTTGCGGACTTTGATCTCCCATCTCCCTCACCTTCCTCTGGGCAGGGCACAGCCATGCTACGGACGTTATGCTCTGAGTCACTGTGCTACCAGATGACCAGTTCTGTAGCTCTTATGATTGGTTGTACCATCCCGTATCTGCTGGGTGGATATCAGCTTCCCCATCGCTGCGTCCAAGTCATTTCATTTCACGTGGCAGATTTCAGTGATCAAATCACATGGAGTTAGTTTGATTCTGATTCATGTGAGGTGTGCAGTAACTTGTTATGTAATGAACCATCACGCGTGGTCATTTAAGAGAGTCTATAATGCTAGCATGCCTGGGGGGGGTCTGGGTGCCAGCTGCCCTTGGAACCACAGAGGTTTTTTTTCCCTCCCCCACTTGGGAGATTTTGGTTGTGCTCCTCAATTGTCATCTGGCAATTGTCATGTGTTCCTTCATTCATTTCTTTGTCTTTCCTTTTTAAAAAATTTGAATTATTGATGCAGGGGTAAATGATGCAGGAATGTATCACGACACACCCATATAAATCACCTTGGGGGCCACTGTTGTGAAATGTATATAAAAATGAATTCAATTGAAAGTGAGCGGGATTACTGACTGCTGTCAGTCATTGCCTGGTTTTAAGTACCTTCCTGCTGGTCACTTTATCGTTTGACATTGGGATCTTCCATCACTATTTGAACCTTGAGTCCTCAGGGTTGCTCCTTTGTGACACTTACATTTAGCGTCTTAGATGATTAATTTTTCCGGTGACTTTCAGGTCCTGCCAATTTACACTCACAGTTGGGGTGATGCCGCCCTGCAGGTCTGGGCAGGGGATTTCAGGTGAAAGGGTGCATGATTTACTTTTGAGAGAGTCCAGATTCTCTTTGCAGTAAGTCCATTCATGAAATTTCTTCTAGATTTCTACTAGATATCCCACGGTCAATTGTAAATGGTATTATGGGAGATTGGAAGCATTTAGAAACAACAGAAACTCACCACGTAACATAACAGAGCGGGATCGCCGAGTGGTTCGGCTCATACTGCATAAAAGTCGCCATCGCTCTTTAGACTCAATAACTGCCGAGTTCCAAATTTCCTCTGACAAAAACTGTACTGGAAGCTTCGAGGTATGAACTTCCATGGCTAAGAACACGCATACAAACCTCACATCACCCAGCGCAATGCCAAGTGTCGAATTGAGTGGTGTGAAGCACGCCGCCACTGGGCTCTGGAGCAGTGGAAACGTTCTGTGGAGTGACAAATCACGCTTCTCTGTCTGGCGGTCTGATGGATGAGTCTCGGTTTGGCCGATGCCAGGAGAACGTTACCTGCCTGACTGTACTGTGCCAACTGTGACGTTTGGTGGAGGAGGGATAATGGTGTGGG
>JAODJX010000047.1:10887218-10904083 GCA_026776945.1 Isichthys henryi
CCCGGGTCCCAGAGGTGTGAGGCAACAGTGCTAACCACTGCACCACCATGCTAACCACTGCACCACCATGCCGCCCCGTGTTAGCTCTCACTCACAGGTAAATGCTGGACTCGTTTCCGCCGATGTCAGGTGACTGCAGCTTCTGAACCAGGATGATGATGATGCCGATGAAGAGGACAAAGTTTATCTGGAGAAGAAACCAGGCATTAAACAGCATCTGAAATACCCATATCAGGACGTCAACGAAACGCTATTACATCCTTGTCAGTTTTATGGAAAAAAACACTTCATGTAAATGCCTGTAAGATGCAAATATACAAATAATATTCCTTCTCCAATTAGTCATTTCATCTGCCTCATATATGTTTCCCAAAATAAATTAAAACTTCATTTAATTTGATCAAATTTCTTTGTTTCTGTTTGACAGTATAATGGTGGTAAAGCTTACTGGAGACTATCCGTGTTAAGAGGTGAGATATTTGATACAGTACTGACTGGCTCAGGAAGCATAGACTGTCACACTGTCACAAACGTTCCTTGCCATCACTCACCATAATGGATGCCACTACAGGTCCCTTAATGACCCACCAGATGGCAGCGTTGTCGTTGATGTCCCAGCAGCTGGGGAAACACAGCAGAGGTGGAATGAGTCATTGGTGTTCAGTGGGAGTAAAGCACAAACACTGTCTTTACTGGCTTAATGAAATGCCTGCATTTGAAAAGAGACCTGTGGTTGGGTGAGTGAGCCACATCTGGCCCAATCAAATCATCCCACACAAACCCTCACATAGCACCGAACGCCACAGGCTGGTTACTCACCCGATGTCGTCGAAGTGCAGCCGGAGCACTGCCCAGACTGTGACACAGGCAGTGGGCATCCCTGGACACAGACATAATGTTAAGCATATGGTTGGCTAGGTCACTGGTTCTCAAACTACGATATGCATATGACTGGTGGTACACGAGCTCCCTCTGGTGGGACGCAAAGGTATCGCCTTTTATGACATCAGTCTGAAAGATAGTATGTGAAGAGCCTAATATTTTCTGAAGTGGTACACAGTATAAAAAGGTTGAGAACAACTGGGATAGATACACCACATAAGAAAACTAGTGTGATTACTCAAGTAAATCTGTCCCTTGTGATCATCTGCAGTATATCCTAGGAGAGATCCTTATGTGGAGCCAAACTGGTTTCTTACTGTCTAGGGCTACCTAGTGCCATATTGACGATCCAGAGAGTAAAGACTTTTGATGGAGCAGTTTAATGTCTCACAAGCCCAGAAGCTTGGTTAGTATGATTAAATAGCCATTGAGTAGAAAAATAAGACAAATGTATCTTTCTAGTGAGAAGATGAAGTGGGTTGTAAAGACGCTGATCCTACTTACCCCAACCAATGATGATATACCAATAGAAGTATGTCCGCTCAGGGAAGAAGGTCTCCACCAGCAGGGTGAAGAGGTACAAGCCCTCGATGAAGAGCCAGAAGTAGTTGGACATGACGCAGTAGTGGAAGAACACCATAACTGCCTTACACTCCACCTAGGGCCAGAGAGGTACAGCACCAGTCACCATGGTAATCTGACTGAAGCTAAGTGGGGGTCATTAAGTGAAGTAGGACTTAGTGTGAGTCATTCCTGCCCATTATCTCAGCAAATCAAAAGGGGAATTATCCGAGAGCTGTCAACAATGACAAACATGCTGCAATTTTTGTTAAATCCCTGAAGAGGGCAGTGTTGTCTATGTATGAAATCTCACTAGCGATCACTGATCTGACATCATAACACGGGCCTCCTGTGGCCGGCCATCAGCATCACGATGCATATGAAGCTGGGGGTCACCATGACTCACGGTCTGCAGAAAGCAGTGGTTGCTATCCTCCTCTGCATAGAGCACTCCGTCCTTGATGAACACGGATATGGCGCGCAGGATGAAGGAGACGAACAGGTTCATGTGGATGAAATTCCTAGTGCAGTGCAGCTTCCTGAGGCAAGACATGGATGTGAGAGGAGCACCGGCCGAGGAACGTCAGTTTGAGCGTCATGAGGCATTTCTGAACCCAGGCAGCTACAAAGGAGATGCAGACACAGCGTTGTGCGAAAATCTCAGGCACTCAAAGGAAATGATGTTTATTAAACGATCTTCATATTGGTGTAAAACTATGATACGAATTATGTCAAAAAACGTCAGCTTAGCCGTTTCAAAACCTCTCCTAAATTCATCCCAGGATTCGCAGCGACCATCCAATACGATGTATTTTTTGACTAGACCACTGGCATAACATGTTTGGTTAATCAATAAATCAGTCAGTTACTTAACTAATTAAGTTAATTATTCAAGAGAGCTGGTGGTAAAAATCTCTGAGGAGAGGTTTGGGAACCAAAGCGGTATTCTAGAATATATGAGAATCTTTTTGGAGAACAGAAGAAATTCTGTTTTATACTTTTTATTGTTACCCTTAATTTGCATATGTTCTAATGTTAAATTGTGTTCTTTTTCTGAGCAAATATACACTTACTACCCAAACGAATAGCCTTAGATATTTTCTTTGACTACCTTGCAGATACTGCACCTTAAAAATGCAGAATAAAGCCAGACAAAAAGAAATACATGGATTTTCCCCATCATATCAGCCATACACCATATTAAATACAACTGCAATAAATGCATCTGTCGTAGTAACTTATCCATGTCCAGCTTAACAGCATCCAGAAAGGCAGTGATACAGAGACCTTGAGAAGCAAACAGCCACCTAGGACACCTTTGACAGGGAGCTGATCTGAACACACACACACACACCTACACACACACACACACACCTACACACACACACACATACACAGTCATGTAATCAGATCTGTATGGGGACCGCTCATTCATTTTCTATGGGAAAAATGCTAATGCTAACTATGACAACCTTAACCCATACCTAGCCCTAACCAAAAATATTTAGCATTTTTAGTTTTTGTCAAAGCAGTCACGGATTTTTATAAAAACAGTTGGGGGAACTGGTCCCCATAAGGTAAAAAAAAAAAAAACGGGTATTCATCACCACAAGGTAAGCTATACCTGGACCACACACACACACACAGGTACATGCACACATTTCACCTGCATGCCTTTGGAGTGAGAGACCCCACAGGAAACACTAACAGGCCCAGGGAAGGGACAGCAGGCTGTTCACACACGCAGCCGGGGCTGTATTTAAACCCCCCGAGGCCACAGTCTCTGCTACCATCACTGGGAGGTGACTCAGCCACTGCCAGTGCTGCACGGGCTGCCGGTGCTTACCTAAACCTGCAGAGGATGACCATGGCGGTGGTGAGGGACACTAGTGAAGTGCTGTAGCCCACGGTGTACAGTGCCTTGACCGACGCATAGTACAGGTCCTGAAGGAGACACAGAGTGGGGTTGCCAAGTGCTGAGGTGCACAGTGTGTCAAAGTCACCAATGATCTGTTGACTCAGTAACTGCAGAGTTCCAAAGTTCCTCTGGCATTAATGGAACGGGCTCCCATGGCTGAGCGGCTGCATGGAAGCCTCACTTCACCAAGCACAATGCCAGATGTCGAATGCAGTGGTGTAAAGCACACCGCCACTGGATTTTGGTTCAGTGGAAACATGTTCTGTGGAGTAACGAATCACACTTCTCTGTCTGGCAGTCTGGTGGAAGAGTCTGGGTTTTGCAGATGCCAGGAGAACATTATCTGACTGACAGCATTGTGCCAACTGTATAGTTTGGTAAAGGAGGAATAATGGTATGGGGATGTTTTTCAGGGGTTGGGCTGGGACCCTTAGTTCCAGTGAAGGGAACTCTTAATGCTTCAGCAAACCAAGACATTGTGGACAATTCTATGCTTCTAACTTTGTAGGAACAGTTTGGGGAAGGAAGGTCCTTTTCTGTTCCAGCATGACTGTGCCCCAGTGCACAAAGCAAGGTCCATAAAGACACGGTTGGGTGAGTTTGGTGTGGAAGAACTTGACTGGCCCGCACAGAGCCCTGACCTCAACATCATCGATCACCTTTGGGATGAACTAGAACGGAGATTGTGAGCCAGTCCTTCATGTCAAACATCAATGCCTGAGCTCACCAATGCTCTTCTGGATAAATGGGCAGAACGTCCCACAGACACACTCCAAAACCTTATGGAAAGCCTTCCCAGAAGAGTGGAAGCTGTTATAGCTGCAAAGTGGGGACCAACTCCATATTGATGCCTATGGATTTAGACTGGGATGTCACAGTAATGCGACAGCTTGGGTTAAGGACTGCACCATTTTGCACGTGTGTGCGTGTGTGTGTTGGGGGTATTTTGCTAGCTTGTATGTGTCAGAGCTGACTTAAGCTGATGCAGATATTGGTTGCATTCGGTGGGCTCAGTCTCAATGGCATGACTTTCCAGGTTTCCATGACAACATGACATAACATCGCCCTGCATTGGCTCTGGTCTCGTACTGACCTTATTCCTTTCCGTGTACCGATGACCCATCACCCCACCTTTTGTGCATGCCCTTCACACATGGGGGGTGGGGGGACCCTAGGGAGGACATGTGTGGCTCTGCTGGGGGTGTGTGCACCTGTGTGTAATGCTTATGCGACACCCAGCAGTAAATTATCAAATGGGGGAAAATGTGGTTTATCATGTCAGTCTACCAGAATTGTCTATAGATTTTGGACTGTTGTGGCCATGTTGAATGAACACAGTACACAATACTGCACTTGAGAAATGACACAGACTGCAGGTTCACGGTTGCATAATACACATTTTGAGATAGTGAAGGCATTTAGACATTTAATAGACAGTAACAATAAATAATAGACAACAATAAACAGTAGCGGACCAAAGAGGGGGAAAGCATTCCACAGAATTCAGTACTAATGGCTCAGCGTGGACGAGGTGTATTTTGCAGTGTTGACTAAACCCCCATGCTTAGTGTCAAAGCCCTGCTCCACTGCTTGTTGCACTCTGCGCCTCAGCGTTCCCACGGGCTACTGCTCTGTCGCTCGCCTGTCCAGCTGCTTGTACACCCTGCAAAGGTTCCTCAGTATTTGTCTGCAGGAACCCCGGTGATGACCGACTGGTAGAACAACAGGGAAGGTGGAGTATGAATTGGGGTACATTTTCTCCTCAGTTTTACACCTTTTACATTTTAGTGTGAAACAATTTTGCGCATGTTAAATTGCAGCGCTTAATTTACCGTTTACTTAATTTGTACTAAATTGCAATCTATTTTTTTCATTATGTCACTTAGCCTTGCAGTTACAGCCAACCCAACACCCGAACATAATCGAGTTTGGCAGCAGTGATTTCGAGGGATTCATTATTTGAAAAGGATCCGAGTGGGGGCGGGGGGGTCAACCATTGGGTTTGGGGGACTTTGAATTCTCGGGGGGGCCCTTAGGGGAGGTCGCACGTTATCAGCTGTCAGCCTCTGGGAGTGCGCCGGCTCCAACTGCGCATGCGTAGAAAGAGGTGGCGGAGGAGAGCGAGCGAGAGAGAGGGGAAGAAGGAGGCTGATAATTACAAACATGGTGAATACAAAACATTTATGTTTAATTTTTTGTTTTTCGGAAGTTTACATTTAGGCACTACACCTAGCGTCTTAAGCCCGTTATATAGACTTTGAACATGAACGCCGTGTTTTGCGGGGGGTAGGGTGAAGTTCCTTGCAGCTGGCTTCCTCGTATGAATTCATTGAGCTAGCGTGTTAGCTACCGCTGCTAGCCGGTTAGTTGAAGTCGGAATAACGTAAGAGCCGGTAGCTATGAGGGCTCGCAGCATCGCCGCTCAGGGGGAACCGGCCGCGGCAGGCATGCGCACTGCGAGACCGCGGATTGACGCGGCCTACGTGCGTCTAGCCGGGAAGCGGCTCTGGGGCGGACGCACCAAGTACGGTTACACTGTAACGCAGCGCCGTGGCTGTTCGTCAGTTATATAGATATTCTTTGCCGGTGGGTCTTTTATTTGACGTTGACATCCGTAAGAAGAGGCACCTCAGCTGTCAGTGTTTTCTTTCTTAAAATATAATTGACCGGTTAATAATAAAAATGCAATGACCAGCAAGACTCCTTTTCTGACGGTAAAACGTCAGCCGGGATCTCGGCCGACTGCTGGGATTCACATTGATTTAAAGAGCTGATGACAAGCAGATGCGCTGGGAGAGGAGCCCTTTAACTAACCTGTGGCCTGTACTACGGAGCGGGGTTACTGCTTATCGGGGTAATTTGTCAGACTTAAGGTACCACAGTTTAAATGGACTTCATATTCGTTCACTTATATTTTGCCCAGACTACCTTAAATCCGACAGGTTACCCCGATAAGCCAGTAACCCCGCTTGGTAGTACAGGCTACAGGTATAATGGCCTGGTTACTGGCCGGCGTCTGCCATCATGCCTGACAGCTGCCTTCTGCCTGTTCTGCAGTCTGTCCAGCTTTGTGTAGCGACTGTCTGTAGACTTTGGACTAATGTGGGCAGTTTTCAGTTCACTCAACAATATTGCACTTCCAGATTAAATGGCAACATTTCGGGATTTGGGGATGATTCTGCATATACTGGATAGAGATGTATTTTGTGCAGTGTGGACTGAATTCTTCCACTTGTGTGTCTCCTGCAGAACAAGCTGAAATCCTCACAGAAGGATAAAGTTCGCCAGTTCATGATCTTCACGCAGTCCACCGAAAAGACAGCTTTGAGTTGCCTGTCGCAGAATGACTGGAAATTAGATGTTGCCACAGACAATTTTTTCCAAAACCCAGAACTGTACTTACAAAGTCTAAAGGGGGTTTTGGATAGAAAAAAGTTAGAACAGCTCTACAACAGATACAGAGGTAAGTAGGCGATACAGGTGACCAAACAATCTGCCATTCAGCATGACAAATTCAGACATAATCTTACTGAACGTATCTACATGAACTTACTTAAATATACAAATGGCTGGAATTGGTCCAGTGCTGCATAAGTCAAGTCATGTTTACTTGATATGATTCTCTACTGAACCTAGTGATCATTAATTTACAATGCAAAGGTGTCCTTTTTCATAGAAGGAAAGCATTTGGGTTTATTTCAGGAGGAAGCATCCATGCATCTTTTAACCATTTACCCCGGTCAAGGTTTTGCGGGGGGGGGGGGATTCTGGAGCCTATCCCAGGTAGCATAAGGCACAGTGCTGGATTGTACCCTAGAAGGGATGCCAGTCCTTTGCAGGACACATACCCACTGATCTACTGTGGGCCATTTAGAGATACGGATTAGCCTATCGGCATGTCTGCGGGCTGTGGGAGGAAGCCTGTGCCTTAGTGTGGGGGTTGGGGGGCAGGCATGTAGTGTCCACACACAGAGCCAAGGCAGGGTTTGAAACCCCCCAAACTTGGAGGTGTGAGGCCACCATGCTACCCATTGTACCATAATAAGGAAATGGTTCCTTCCAGATTGTCAGCAAATGCTTCACGCCATTTAATTCATTTAAATTCGATATGATCAAATAACACTGGAATGTCATTTAATCTAGGAAAACGCAATTAATCATATAATAGATTTACGTTATTGGTGGTAGGGAGTATATACTAACCTTGTGCATGTACATGTGGGTAAAGCGTACTTGTGTTCACACTATTAAGTGAGAAAATTTACATATAACTTCAAGCCTATTCCATCAATATACGTTTGGTTTCTGTTGGCCTGCTTAGTCATTTTCCATAGGCACATCGTTTATGCATATTTAACTGCTTGTGTGTGTTTGCATTTGTGAGATCTCTGTAGTAGTTTTTCTGTTGAGTGTTCGACGGGGTCTCACATGGATAGGGTGGTGACAGGCTTACTCGTACAGCTGTAGTTTCACATACCTGTAATGTTTAAATCAAGTGTGAAATGTTTCATCTTTTGTTATTGCTTGCTGATTAACTTAAATATTTTAATGTTGAAAACAAAATATATTTCACAAACTTGTTTCATCTTTCAGTTCAATCTTAGCACTATAACAAAATTCAAAATGTAGTGGCCAATATAATTATGGGTCATGTCAGTACACATGACTGTTTGTTCATTATTGATACTTTTACCCTGCAAAAGATCCTCAAAGGTTGTGTCATTTATATTGAAATGTTCTGGCCTGGAAAGTTTCCTGTTGCACTTAAGATTCTCTCAGCAGGTACAAAGAAAGCTGGTATAGCAAGCTGCTTGTAGGAAAGTTGTGCTGCCTCACGAAAGCTGGTTTGATTTCCTTTACAGTAAAGCCAATGGGTTGGCATCCTCTGCAAAATATGGTTAAGTCAGGTATAGTGATTATCATGTCAAGCTTTGGGAACTGGTGAGAGACTAGCTGGACTTTTCATGTAGGGTTAGCGGTGTTTCTTTGGTTGGGCACTGCAGTCAGTATAGCCAGAACTGAGTTTTGGTAGGAGATACTCAACATCTCCTGTGAGAAGATCCACCACGGTACACAAAATGACATTTAAGTTATGTTCTCCATATGTGACACTACAAATGTTGCATTCTTTCATTTTGAATAGCATGATATTTTTTATTCAATAATACAACATATAACATTTATATTAGAATGTTTATATGTAATTCATATGAAATATTAAGCTGTGTTAAGTTTCATCTACAAATTTAACTTCCTCAAATTTAAATCAACGTTGCAGTTCTGCACCGTTTTCAATAACAATTCAAATTCAGTTCAAATTCACGAATCAAAGTGGAATTTCAGGGACATTGTAAATTGAGTTCTGAATGGTGCAAAACAGTGCTTCACATCCACTTTCAGAGGACTGCTATCTATCTGGTGTATGGGGGTGCAGTGCGTGGCTTAGCACGTAGTGCCTATGATCAGAAGGTGGCTGGACCAAATCCCTGAGCTGGCAGAGTGATTTCATTGCGGGGCCACTCTCGGGACCTTGAGCAAGGCCCCCAGTCGTTCCAGGGATTGTACGACCCTCACACAGGGTGATGGCAAGGTAACTGATCGGGCGACTTTTCTGTCTCTCTGCCGGCAGACCCTCACGACGACAATAAGATCGGGATTGACGGGATCCAGCAGTTCTGCGACGACCTGGGCCTAGACCCGGCGAGTATCAGCGTGCTTCTTATCGCCTGGAAATTCCGGGCGGCTACGCAGTGCGAATTTTCTAAGCAGGAGTTCATAGACGGCATGGCTGGCCAGGGGTGAGCACACAGTGGAATGATATCGACCATGTTAAACTGAATGCCAAATGTTGTTGATACATTGTTGCCAAGTGTGTATTTGTGCAGGGCTTTGCATTGTGACATCACAAAGGTATATTACTTCCCTTTATAAAAGTATGTTGGTGTTTTCAGTTGTTTATACATAATGAAGCACTGGCTATTTTTATTTTATTTATTATTTTTACCCAGGTGTGACAGTATAGAGAAATTAAAAGCACAGTTGCCAAAAATGGAACAAGAGCTGAAAGACCAAGGGAAATTTAAAGATTTTTACCAGTTTACGTTTAACTTTGCAAAGAATCCAGGACAAAAAGGTCTAGGTATGTACAGGTTTTCTGCTCTGTCATCTTGAGGCCTTGAACCTTGGATTTAACTGATGAATATATTTTTATTCCCGTGACTGAGTGGTTGGAAAGTGGTTGGATGGTATATATTTGTAGGGACACTTTCTTAATGCTCGTACGTTTTGCAGATTTAGAAATGGCAATTGCATATTGGAATTTAGTACTGGCTGGAAGGTTCAAATTCCTAGACCTTTGGAACACATTTTTATTGGTAAGTCATTTTTTTTTATATAGTTGAAAGCATTTTCTGCATTGTTGTCAAGCACCGGAGAATTAACCGTGTTATGAATTTTCCTGATTGCTAAATGATTTTTTAAAATTTGCAATCCAGTTTAGTCAAAATATCATTTTGGTTTTGATGGTCATTAATAAAATAGACTCAAATATGTGATTTGTTTTCCTCAAGGATTTCACAGTGAATACTATCTTTTAAACAATATTTTTTAAACATATAAATGTACTAGGATGTCTAAGCATTGTTGTAAAATGATGCTCTGTTGTTCCACAGTATTTTCCTTTCTTTTGCTTCTGACTTGCGGATTACGGATGTTTTGAATTGCTGGGCTCATCTGGAAACAAATTTTGCTCCATGTTCCCTTTCTACCCAGGAACACCATAAACGATCCATACCGAAAGATACCTGGAACCTTCTGTTAGATTTCAGCACAATGATAACTGATGACATGTCCAATTATGATGAGGAAGGTGTGTTTTCTTTGTCAACTGTTCTCATTTACCTTGTTCATTTTCCCCCATTGCATATAACTGGAATGTGGTTACAACATAATGCTGAACATAATAGAATGGGATTGTACCAAACTGAGCACTCAGTTTGTAGCTGGTTAATGTCCTCTAGTGTGGCATTTCCAAATTCAGTCTTTGGGGACCCCCAGAGTCTGCATTTTTGCTCCTTCCAAGCCCCCAGCCAATGAAGACACACCTCCACCAAGTATTCAGTAGTCTTGATTGGCTGAGAGCTGGGAGAGATCAATAATATGCACTGGCTGGGTGTCTCCAAGGACTTGTTTCAAAAACTTTGCTCTAGTGTATTCTGAAGACAGTTAAACAGGATTACTTTAAAGTCTTCCAGGAGCTGGCTACAGACCACCAGTCTGGCTGTAACCGGCACTCTCCCCATCCCTTCCAGGAGCGTGGCCTGTCCTTATCGACGATTTTGTGGAGTTTGCACGGCCGCAGGTCGGGACAAAAAGCACGACGGTGTAGCGCTGCCGCATCCTTCAAGAACACTGTACATACTTTGTACAAATAATAATAATAAAAAAATAAACCGCCGCGGAGAAGCTGGTGAGTGATTGGCTGGGGACTGGAAGGCACTGCCAGCGATCCCATCTTACCGGCTGCCCGGATCAAGATGGGTTGTGAACACGACGCAGAGGACATGTCTCTTCAGTTACCTAGGGGCAGTCTGGACGTTTAGACTTTAGAACATTCTTTCCTGGTGTCTCCAGTTGTCTGGGGTCCGCTCCCTGTGGTGGAACACCCCTTTCCCAGTGTTGCGGTCATGCCCACATATGAACAGCAGTGGGGGAGGGGTCTTAATGAATGTCAGCGTAGTTTCTTTTTAATATTCAGAGTACGTTCTTGCTTTTTCCCTTTCTTGTGTTTTAATAAACCTTTCGGGTGACAGGCCAGTACAGGATATCGATTTGTAATATCGTTTGCAACTTGTCATTCCAGATTGACATGAAGAATTGTGAGTCTGAGGCATTCAGTTTTAATTTGACATATCTAAAAGTGACTTTACGGCTGTGTTTGTTGCTGTACCATAATTCGTGCTCGTCTGAACCCTAAGTTTTTGTAAACGCTTTTGTAACTAAAGGTAATATCGTGTTTCAGTTTAACTTGGTATGTACAAAAAAAATGGAATTTGTATCTATTAGGATATTAAGTCTACTAAAGATGGCATCAGCATACTGTTTTAATACAGTGTCTGCTGTTAAATGCACAAAACTGAAATAGCGCCAATGGAACGGAGGCAGTGCATCGAGCAGTCTAAAGCCAGCGTGTCCGCACGAGACGGTGCAAACATGCTGCTTTTAAGGTCTTTTTAAATGTTTTTCAAGTTTTATGAAAGATGAATAAAACTTGGTTAAGTGAATTCTTTGTTTCCGTTTGTGCTAATGACGACTAGCTAATTCAAAGGACGGGGGTCCGTTTCTTCACTTAGCAATTTGTGCCCCAATCAACATGAGCATCAGTACCATAGATAAATGTTTGGTCATTGAAACCGGTGCATGTTTCCCTGCAGTTAATAATCAGATTTTTTTCCCCCCCTTGTACCAGAGAGGTATGCCTAACAGCAGCAGAAATGAACTTTAGTCTAATTATGATGATTTAAGTATAATCTTCAACTTTTAATTCTGTAAGTAGCATAGTCCTCACACATAAGCAAGAAATGCCTTTGTTGACAAAAGGAATACAGTAAACAGACAAAAAATAAGTTTTATTTGAAAAACAGAAATAAAGTCGATGCAACAGAAATGACGTCTGAGGTCCTTTTGGGGCGTTATTGCTAATGCATCACGAGTTCTGCCACTACGTAGAACGATTAAGGTCTAAAGCTCACCATTTGAGACGGACGGACGCTGCCGCGGGGCAGTAAAAATGCATTTGAAATATCACAGGAGACCAAACGTACATTCAGAGGACCAATAACCAGGGAAAAAAAGCAAACCATAAGCAACTTCATGACGCTCCACAGTTCCCAGTCTCTACCTGTAGCTATCTCCATCGAACTGCTTGAAAAACCTCTAAAGTTCCCGTAACTGGCGATGTGACGACAAAGGGGGAAGAAGAGAAATTACAGCTGGAGCAGCATCATCATGTATCTTCATGTCTACGTGGAATAAAGGTATCTTCACGCTTGACAAGTTAGGAGATCAAGTCCAGCCCATTTGCAGTCAACTTAGAGGGCAAGCTTCCACAGGATGTCCTTCTGTGACACTTGTCTCCCCCAAATATCCTTTGAAAAGCATTCACGTCTCGCAGCGGTAAGTTTAAAACGGTTGTCTTGTTTACCCCCTAACCCCTACCCTAACGATAGGAATGCAAGTCATCGCTGCCGGCCTAGTGATATGCGCGAGCTACCACATTCACTGGCCCGGTGCTGGAAACACACAACATGTCATAAAACAAGTAATTAGTAGCAACATAAATGACGGCACAAAGCAACGAGGACGACTACATGAACGTCAATGACATGCTGGTGCGAAGGTGATGGACGGCATGTAGAAAAAAGCTAAGATGATGGTATACGAGACTTCAAACAAGTGAAAACGGTCGTCTTGAAACAATTTTCAACATTCCAGGAATTCTTCAATAACTTCTTTGTTAAGCTAAGCAGACCATTACAGACATTTATGTGTAATGGTTTTGGGAAAGGGGAGGAGAGGTATCCAGTCATTCAATAGACATAAGTACTGATTCAATGTAATATCAGGTACACCAAAAAAAAAAACCAAACAAACAAAAAGGGAATATGGCTTAAAAAGGACACCTGTTTTCCTCAGGGAATACGGATCCTCCAAAACAGTCTTAAGGTAAAGCAGCAGATATCTACTAGAGCAAAGCAGACTATTCTGTACTAAGTGAAGCCTGACAAAATCCATCACTGGACTCTGCTGCTCATCTTTGGTGTACCTAAACCTTTATTTACAGAGGAAACGTGAGTTAGGTGGCTCCCGGGCCAACCGGCTCTGCGTTCCTCCTCGGGGTGGCACTAAAGCAGGGCGGGGGGTGGGGGTCGGGGGGACTGCTTCTGGCCGTTTGCAAGCGCCACTCCGGCACCCTAGCAACGTGTGGCCTCCACTGGGGAGTGCGTCAGGATGCTCCGGTCATTGGAACAGAAGGGATCCGAGTCTCTCCACCATCTGCATGCAGCAAGAACAATGGATAAGAATAGGGATTGGCTGTCTGGAAGACTGGGAGATCATGACTGGGATAGACAGACCCCGCCCCAGTTCCGCCCACTGCCCCAAACCAGACCCACCACATTAACCCCACCCCCCACACCTTTCAGCATCTACCTACCATCTAGCTGCAGAGGGCCTGCACCGTGCTGGGAGCTGCGCAGTTGCTGCAGTACTGCTAGACTATACCACCTGAACATCTGGACATGACTTAACACCGTCGTTGCACACAGACAGGCAGGAGAGCAGCCATGCAGGAATGGATGAGGTGAGGCAGCTGTTAGTACCAGATGGCTCACATGACGCTCATAAGTGGCGGGTAAGAGGCAGCAAAAACCTACAGTTTCCTCATTCTCAAGCTATTGCACATTTTTGCATACACCCAGCAATGTTCACACATGTACTTTAGTATTACATTTAGCCCTTGAAATATGAGACATCTTTACACTGTGGGAAAGGCAAAGGCCTTGGTCTACAGTACCACTAGAGGGCGTATGTGTGCCACATCATGATCCACATCCCTGTTTAACTTCCCATTCTCAGTTTACATTTTGACACATTCCATTACACACAAATATATGAAAATATTCTACTTGGCTAATTATACTTCAAATATATTCATCCATCCATCCATTTTCCAAACCGCTTATCCTACTGGGTCGCGGGGGGTCCGGAGCCTATCCTGGAAGCAATGGGCACGAGGCAGGGAACAAACCAGGATGGGGGGCCAGCCCATCGCAGTCAAATATATTCAAATAGATATTTTGTTGATAACTGAAGTATTACATTTTAAAAGACTTTTAAAGCACTGTCATAAAATGTTCAGATGATCCAACAGACAACCGTTTTAAGATCTTGCCAAAAGAGCAACGCATATCCAACCATACAAACAAAACAAGTCACCGCTCAAATTCCAGCTGATCTTGTCGGTTAGACAAAGCGTCTCACTTGCAACTAATATGGTTGACAATTTAGGAAAAAGACAGACCAGTACATTAATATTTGGATGACCACATCACTGTGAAATACCATTCCCAGATATCTCACAGCAGTGATAGATATACTTGGGCAATCTGTAAACATCTTTTCCTCCTATTTTGTGTGGCCCCAAAAAAAAAAAAAAAACACAAATAATTTTCTGCTGCAGAGGAAGAAAGGACCTTCAGACAAACTCAGAGAAAACTAAAAATCTTCTGCAATCTACGTCATTTTCAAATAAAATATCGAAGGCAGTTCCCATGCGATTAAGACTTTCCTCAATAAGGCTTCATGTTTAAGGTAAGAGTCACTAAATATGCAGTAGTACTTTTTGAAACTCGGCGGTTTCCATATCATCGCTTTTGGTCCTGTGACTAGGCCGTCGGATAAAGCCTTCAGCAGCCCAAGGTGGTGACCCACTGTCGGGAGGGGGTGGAGTCTTGGACATTCAGTGTTTCCTGCCCTCTCCCTATTGGTGGCAGTGCTGTTGCATTAAGACATAGGCGACTAGCAGTCCGGGTTTCATGCATTATTTTTTTTCTTTAAGCGACATTTGGGGGAGATTTAACTTCCCCAGTTTAGGACAGTAACAGCCAGGAAGTAAAGAACTGATAGTGGAGACGAAGACAAGGAAAGGGATTCGATACAGCATCACAGACGCATGCTACCATTCCTTTTTCCACTGAAACAAAACACTTCGGCATGTCAAATGTCAAAAAAGTACAAAACAAGGCCTGGACGTTACAAAAAGGTACATCCTAATAAATACAAATCTAAGATATCTGTCAGAAGGGAAACGGGTTCACAACAAGTTCACAAGTTTGCTGTATATAAAACAGATGAAAACAAAAAAAGATAAACCCTGAAGAGAGGGATACAGCATAGGACAGAGTCCGTGCGGATGTCCCACAGGGCGGCTGTCGAGACCGGGCCACCATGACCAACCCTGCTCAGCTCCTCAACGAAATTAGATCAGAGAGCAGGCAATGAAATTAGTCTCCACCATCAGAAGAGAGTAGGCTGGTTGGTGTGGGGGGAGGAGAGCTAATGAGATTTGCAAGGATCTGATTAATTGACTTGCGCTCGTCAAAATAACCGAAGGCGTATACCATTAGTGAAGGCAATCTGGAGAAATAACATGTATCCCAGCAACCATGACACACACAAATAACAGACTATGTTTCCAGGGAAAAAGGCGACCAAGACCAGCAAACGCTACTCCTGCCTCCTGCATTTTTATCTTGGCGATCCAGGTATGAGTTTTCCATTCTTCTAGCTGCCCTACTCACACACACACACACACACACACACACACACACACACACACACACACAGACCTTCCTACCACCTCCTCACAAAATCAGGCCTCAAATACGGCAGGCTGATCCGCCCTCAGCTCATGGGAGATGTGGCGACGGCGGCGTCAGAGGCCACGGGGAGGAACAGTGTCGCACCTGGTCACCCGGCCGGGCCCGTAGCGGCTCATCACTCGCTCCACCAGCTGGCCCAGCCGCTCCCGCCCGTCCTTCCTGCTGGAGAAGCAGCAGGCCGAGTCCATGCAGCTGGTGCCCGGGTAGGCTTCAATAAGCTATGGAGAGGGGGTGAGGACAGACAGAGAGAGAGCGAGAGAGCGAGACAGAGTTAGGGGTTAAGGAGAAAGACGGGTTAGGGAGAGAGGGGGAGAGGGAGAGAGAGAGGACGAGAGAGAGGGAGAGAGAGAGACAGGGGTTAGGAAGTGAACGAGAGAGAGGGAGACAGAGAGAGAGACAGGGGTTAGGGAGAGAATGAGAGAGAGAGAGACAGGGGTTAGGGAGAGAACGAGAGAGAGAGAGACAGGGGTAGGGAGCGAACAAGAAAGAGAGACGGGGGTTAGGGACAGAGCCAGACAGATAGGGGTTAGAGATAGAACAAGAAAGCAAGAGATAGCGTGAAAGGGAAAGGTGGGGAGAGGGAGCGAGGGGCAAGGAAGGATGTTAGATTACAGCTGACTTAAGGAGGGCATGCTCCCCCCAGGAAATGATGTCACAAGACCAGGGAGAGACATTGAGTCCACTTTATGTTTGCGAGTAACATGAAGTGTGCGACTATGCATGGTACCTGACACACACGATGAGGTTGTGAAGCTGGGGGGGCGGGGGGTGGGGAAACGGTGACTGACCATGTGGCTTCCCGCAAGGTGAGCCCCCTCTGTCCCCTTCCCTTTGTGGAAGAGGGGGTGGGGCTCAAATACCCAATGAACTAATGGCTGCAGCAAACCTTCAGTTTGTCAGGACACTGTCTACCTCTAAAGGAGGGGGGGTGCATCATTATGTCAGCTTGGCATGAATAACGAATGGAGTCATAATGGGGGGGGGGGGGGGCTCAAAAAAATAAAAATGAAAAAATAACAAAAACCAGGATTTTAAAAATATTAAAAAAAAGGGGGGGGTTTTAA
>JAODJX010000047.1:10911963-10924538 GCA_026776945.1 Isichthys henryi
ATGGGGATGAAAATGAAGTGTTAGTTACTCACTTTTATACAAAACGACACAAAACTTTACAAATGACAAGCTCTGAATGTAGCAATTCAGCTTAAATACCATAACAGTACAAGAGCGAAACAGCTATTAAGTTACAGCCAGGTGCTGAAACATCAATGCTGCAAAACCTGGCCCTGTCTGAGAAACCATTTTACCCACATTCATGCAATATAAGGGCCGATAAATACCTGAAGAGCAGCTGATATTATATGTTGCATACCAATTCCTGCTTAGGGTCTTCATCACATGCCTATCAGTGAGATATTACATTTAGTGCCCCCTATGGTGGGGGTAGGGGAACGGCTTGTCTTACCTGTACAGAGCTGGCTTGTTCTGCAGCACGTGTGGGTGAACCAGCTGCTCAAAGAGGCTGTAGACCAGGACGGGCAGCGATGTGAAGCAGATATTGTACAGGGTCAGATAAACACTGTCGTACAGCGTCTGAGGATCAGAGACAGGAAGGGCCTGTCAGTCACCGTGGCGACATGAGAAACCAATAGCATTACTGACGACCGTGACATATGACACAACGGAGGGAAGTCCCAACTCCTAGCCAAGCCCACAATCAAATGACTCCAAATGAAAGTGACTGTTGAGCTTCTTTGCCATTCACAGACCTTACACTCAATGGTGGCATTCATAGCTGAGGATCAGGGGTTTACACAGTAAGCAATTAACAGCTCACAGAGAAACAGGACAGCGGACAGAAACAGGAGACGGAACTGACACAACTTACTTGTTGTGAAAACAGACAGAAGAACTGGTACAAAAACTGGGGAGTGATAAAACACACATTCTAAAAGAAAAGACAAAAAAAATGAATTGACATTTACTCAGGTAAAGAATATATATATATATATATATATATTTAGTGCTGAGACCAAATTTTCATCAACGTGAAAAGTTTCTTGAACTTACCTTGTAGAAAAAGTACTGTACAAGGGTTGCTATTCTAATATAGTAGAAGTGGCCGTGGACCAGGAGTAATTTGGCAAGGAACTTAAACCTCGCTATTGCATAGTCACTGTTTCGCACAGCTTGTCTCCCCTCTTTGCCCATGATGCCTGAAAAGAATTTAATTCAGTAGATCAATTCCTGAAACTCAGCCAGACACTGTCGCAATATTAACCCTATCAGAAGAGCGGAGTTAGGCCTCATCCTTGCATCTCCTGACTCCAATAAGTGGGGTCAACGGCAGAAGGGCAGTCGTTCAGGAAATCCCTCAAAATGCACATTTTTACTCCGTATATGAAAAACAACATTACACACTTGACTACATATTTTTTTTCTCAATGGCTTACAACAATGTTACCATAAAACACTCATCTGAATCAAGGTATATGTAGACAGGCAAAGAAAAAAATAAAAATAAATTCAAGACACGATAAGACAGGAGGTGAAATGACACAGGTAATAGTGAACATTCACGTATAGGTGCACTGAAACACATACTAGTGCCACACACAAACTTAACAAAAATGATCATCATATATTTATTTGTATGTAAAATAGGTCACTGATTTTAGAGCCCTTCAGAAATAAATTTACAACAGTTATGTCTAAAAATATGCACCAACAAGCGAACAAACAAACTAAAAAGACGCATAACAGGTTATAAAAATGAGTAACACACTGATAAAGTTTTAATTACATTACAATTACAATAACATTTTAATAGATTGTTGAAGACACTTAGCGTTCATATATTATACTGATGTTGAACAAGTGAGATGGAATAATTACTTCAGATTTTGGTCAGATCCCTTGACCTAATTATCATTGTAATCCCAAACTCATTTCTGCGTTCTGCAACAGGTCCACCAAATGCCACCTTTAAATGGACATCTGGTCTCAAAGAGTAAAAATAAATCAGATTTGGACATTGAGTTCCTTTCATATTAAAGCAGAAATGCAATAAACTTTAAACACGAAAGTTCAAAGGGAGCCATTAATTTCATTTGGTCTAGCGACCCAAGTTCCGTGGTTACCTATGCCGACGTTGGCCTCCTGAATCATGCTGACATCATTGGCGCCGTCCCCGACAGCTAACGTAATGGGTTTCTCTGGGCAGGTCTTTATCAGCCGCACAACCTGTCAAATTAATAGCGGCTGCCGTTAGCCTTAGCGTCCACCCGAACCCTTCTAAAGGCCGCCATAACTCACCAGGCTGAACGGCACAGGGGAGACATCAGCCATCCCTAAATGGCGCTACAGCAAAATACGGTTATATTTACATGCTGTAATGCGTTTAGAGTCCTGTTCGTTACAGTGCAGGAAAATTTAAACTAGGGAGCACTATGGGGAGGATTAAGATGTGAAGTTTAAGATTAGCGTAGCAGCTAGCTGGGCGATTAAGGGAAGAGACTGGGTAGTGGTAGGTTGTAGGTTCGAGGCCCTTTAGCTGTCCTAATTGTGTAGTACCAGAATTGTGTCAGTCAAAAAGCTTTATTGATGTAAAATAGAATCAGTAAAAGCAATCCCTAAATTATGAGCGACTTCGGTAGAGTATAGGAGGGCAGCCTCACCTTGGCTTTCTGTAGGGGTGCCATGCGGCAGCACAGTACGGCCGAGCAGCTACGGCACACGTCCATGAAGAGGCGCTCGTGCTGCCGTAGAGCAAGCGACAGGCTGGCGCCGTCCACCACCAGGCCGTGCTGGATCACGTGGTCTTCCCGGATCCTGTGGCGAGCGGGGGGGGGGGCACTTTACTGACGGGCGTGTATGCATTTGCGTGCAGACGTGCAGGGGAGGGTCCACGCTCAAGTTTCACCGGGGGACGGTCGATTCCTCAAAGTCGTCGACTCATGGGCTTCTGCTACATAAAATTCTGTCGCAGGCCCGATCGGGTCGATGGCCCATGTTTTATTCAGATGGTGCGTCGTTGTCCCAGCACCAGCGACGGACGCCATTGCCACCGAACACGCCACGTTTAGCTTTCAACTTTCAGCAGGATGTTAAGGTGATGCCATTTGGCATGATGAAGACCAACAGCAATAAGCTTATAATTGTGCTGTTAAAAATACACAAATCTTTTGTACGTACAGCTGTGGAAAAAACGCTCTATATTTTACCCAAATCTGCATTTTTAAATCCTGGTTTAATCCTGGTTCTGCTGGCAGAAGGCTATGCTGAGCAGCAGGTTGCTTCCAGGTTCAAAATTTCTAAAACAGCAGCACACAAGAATGAGGTGCAGGAGGAGACACTGGGAATGACCAGAAACCAGCCAGATAGATAGCGGAAGCAACTTTGATGCCAGAGATGAACGTCAACTTATCCAACAGTTTCTCATGAAGATATCAAGTGACCAAGGAATAGCAAACATTAAGCACCGGTGCGAAGTGCATTGTTAGGAAAGTTCGTATCAGATTTAAGTCCCACAAAGCAAGGAAAAATCCCTCCATTAATGACAAACAGAAGAAGCAGGCTGCAGTTTGCAAAAAAATATTCAGATGTACACCCATGAATTGAGCAGTTATTGAAATCAAAAATTCACGCTGTGGTCTCAATTTTTTCCATGGCTGTATGTGTGTATATATATGGGTATGTATGTGTGTCATACACACACACACACACACACACACACACACACACACACACACACACACACACACACACGAGTCCTGCAGTTGACTTAACTGAAGTTGGGGGAGAACAGCAAGGGGGGGGCCCTAGCCCTCGACCTACCTCCTGGCCAGCTGTCGCAGCTGCTCTGCACATTCACTGTCCGACGTCTGCTGCACCAGCTCCAGGATGTTCATGGTCCTGTGAAAGTGTCCGCAGGACAGGCTGACGCTCACCGCAGTCTCATGCTTGTCGCCCGTCAGCACCCACACCTTGATGCCAGCCAGGCGCAGTGCCTCGATAGTCTCCTGTACCTTCTCCTGTAGCCTGCGGGGGGTGCGGTGACACTCAGCATGATGGCACATATCCCCCCCCGGAGGTCAGCCAAGTCAACGACTCATTAACCCCTTTCTCAGGAAGCCCTCGGTTTCACAGTTCAAAGTGGTTTCATCTGGAAATGCCCCCCCCCAAAAGAGGACTCCAGCGGGACACTGGCACCTCAGGACGAAAGAGCTACCTCGCCAATGCTCCAAAGAGAAACCTCGGAAAATGTGCTTTGGATCTACCTCAAAAGAAAGACGAAACACAGGAAGACACGGTGCACTTGGCCTATGAAGTCGAAGGCCATCAAGGCCAAGAAAGAAAGAAAAACAGGAAGATAGATGAAGGGGCCCCACCCCCAAGCACCGACTCATGAGTGCTTCTCTGCAGTTTTTCACAGCAGGTGGAGAAGGAGGTGCCTCTTACAAGCCACCAGCCAATCAGAAACTATGAATCACACCTGTGACCCAAAGTGGATTATCGGTGAAGGGTTCAGAGTGGACAAGCCACCCAGGGAGCTGAAATGACTCAGTCCCTGCTGTCAGACACAGTGCACCATTGGAGGTGAGCAATGCATCTCTTGACCTGGAATCGGTGGGCCAGTCTCGGCAGCGTCCAGATCACAGCCAGGGTGAGTGAGAGGGGGAGGTTTCACTAAACCTAATTCTGTGTCAGTTGACGGTCCACAATGCACCACACGCCAAAACCTCAAATGTCACGTCACTACAACAGGAAAAAAAAAATTGACGGATCTGTAACCCACGAGCCATAACCAGCTATCAGTCGCTGCGAACCAATTACTCAGAAAGGGAACGATGGCAGCTACACCCACCCTGTCAGATGGCTGGTGACACAGGCGAGGCTCAAACAGCAGTAAATAAAGGAAATAACATTCTTGCAGTTTCAGGCAGACTGCACCCTATTGCATCAACTTACTCTACGTGTGAGGATGCAGCTGGGGTGTCGCAGTGCTGACTCTGAAGCGACATCACGCAGCTTCGCGTCAACTTACTTGTCCTCTACGCCGGTGGCCCCCAGCAGTTCGAGGTCCTTCTCAATGAAGCTGAAGACCTCGGCCAGGCGCTCCTCACGCTGCTGCAGGGCTGTGCGGGCCTCGTGGAGGCGCCGGTCCACTTCCTCATACTCGGCGGTGCTGAAGCGCCGGCAGGCCACCACCAGGGTCCTCAGCCCTTTCTGAGAACACAGACCAGAAGGCACATGAGGGGATTGGGCTCATTTGGACAGAGAGCAGTCAAGCACAGGATGTCAGCAAAACCTCCAGCAATTGGGAATTTCATCTGTAACAACCAGCATCCATCCATGCACCCATGCATGCATGCATTCATCCATCTTCCAGTAATTTATCTAGTATAGGGTCACAGTGACCATAAATCCTTACACTGACGTTGTACCCATTTTTAGTGACATGTCAGTCCATCACAGGGCATTCATATGCACACAATATGAACATTTCAGAGATGCAATTCCCCAGCCATAACATAGGGAAATAAATTTACCAAACACGAACCATCCATCCAGGTTACAGCATGGTTCTTGGGGATAAGTAAAAAGCACACACCGTGGAAACCGCTTATAGTGACCCTGTCTGTCAGGGTGAAATTGATCACTATATGATAATATGGATAACAGATTTTTCTTCTTCTTTATGCAGCAATTCCATATGTTGTCATGTTTAAAAAGACCGCAAATGAACAATGTAAGCGGATTACTTGATTACTATAAAGAAATTATTTACTAGGAAGCTCACTTTGATGCGTGGGATGTGACAGAAGCAAATTGGGATGGAGCCTCCGCCCCGACTCACCAGAGCGAACTCGTCTACGTGCAGACGGGTCTTGTCCACCTCGCCGGATTTGGCGTGAGGGAAGATGGACGATTCGGCTCCTTTAGTAAACAGCACCTTCTCGCCTGAAAGAGCGAGTCGCCAGGTAAGGAAAAACAGCGACCCCGGTTACACGGACGCAGTGTAAGAAAAAGAGGCTTGCTCCGTATCCCCTCTACCTGTCGGCGTCTGTAAGATGACGCTCATCCTCCTTCGGTCTGCGTCAAACTCTAAAATGTGCAGCAGCTTAAATCTGCAATTTAAAAGAGGCGATTTTAATTTCCAAAAGTTATGGTGTCCCTTCTGGTCATTTACGTCACACAGAGGAATTAAAGACCTGTTTGAGGAGGAGTTAGCCTCAATCCAGACCAATGTAGTTATGACCCTGTGGAGAATGGTTCACTATTTTCTTCCTTTCTTATTCCATTGTTCTGTATTTCAATTGTTGTTTTCTAAACTTCTCTTAAATAAAGTCATTCAAGTTCTTGAAAAATACCAGAATCACGGTAAAAACTCAGGTATACATTAACCAAAAACCATATGTACCTTTCAGGAAAGGGGCTGCAAGAACATAAATGAACGAGGGGGTGGAGGACATACCTCTCTGATTTACCAAACGTCTTGATTTCCATGATTTCCCCATTGTTCCCAGTGAAGGCAACGCCCATTCTGTGGTGGTAAAACGAAGAAAATGTAGTCAGACCGTAATTAAGCTATTAATACATGAATGAGTCATGACCCTGCTTGTGGAATCAAGCTACATGATTAATTAACATCAACCTATTAACAGGACTATTATTACATACTGTACCCATTTCCGGGCTTCTATTATAACTGTGAGGACTGAGAGGATATCACCATCAATCCCAGTCTAGGTAACTCCAAGCGACAGATGGAGTGAATGAACCTCCAGTATTTTTCCTAGATGTTCATCTTAACACATCTGCACTCGGCAGTTTAAAGCAGGTAAGGCCTTTAATTCCGGAGAAAAAATATCGCTGCAGCCTCCAAATTGAAGGGATGATTTACAGGCTAGCCAGGTTTCAAGGTACGTGGGAAGAGGGGCATGGCTATTTTTGGTTGCCAGGCAACAGGGGAGTGGCCTGCAGGTGTAGCCCCACCTCTTCATGGCCTCCACCAGCGCTTTCTCATCTGGGGATGAGGCGTAGTACTCCATCTGCAACGAGACACCATTGGCTTGGTGGAAGGAGTCGCGGACACAGTCCGGCTCTTCGTAGTTGATCTGCACCGTGTGACAGAGTGACACGGCCTTCAGGAAAAGCTCCTCCTCTGTGCTCTGAAGAGGACGAGGGTTTGGGAACCAAAACAGAGAAAGGGTTTGCCAACAAGGTAAATGGGAACATATTTATTAAATAAACACAGGCTTTAAAACATGTCAGGCTTCCAACATAACATAAACAGAGTGACATATGATTCACAGGCTCTAATGTTACTTTCCCCTGCATCCTGAGATGAGCTCATCCAACTGTACACAATGAAATAAGCCAGAACAACACAGGACAGCCTAAGGGAAAATACCAAAACATAGGCTGCAGTGTTTACAGATTTCTAGTATTTCTGTATTTTTACGATATATTTAATGCTATTTAACTGGTTTTCCCTTAAATTTAATTTTAGATGAGTTATATGGATCTGAGAAACCCCCTTTTAACAAAACGTGCATGACCTTTTAAGGCAGAGATCGCTAATGTTTTGGAAACACTGGCTAATCAGCATGCATCAGCATCTACCTCAATGGCGTACTGTACTAAAACACACTAAACTGGTACCGTGACACATGTAAAGTCAGGTGTCTTCTGGCACAAAGGACATTTACCTTGTTGCCCTGGGATTCAAGCCAAAAGGGATCAGGTTAAGGAGTGAGGCTTGATGGATAAGCTTCCCAGCCATTTCGCAGCCCTTGATTAGCTACTTGATCACTTTCAGTAAATATGTACCAGAAAATTAGTGGTGCACTGATGAGGAAATTTTGACCAAAACTAATAACCAAAATATCTTTATCCAATATCACAGATATCGATAACTAGCTAACTGTGTTGGGCATTTCAGGTCCAAAAACTACAAATCCAGATCAAGATTTTGTTTCTACCAACCAGTTGAGTACTCCGTGACACTTTATGCTCGATTTGTTGATAGAAACAGAATCATGGTCTGCATTTTTACTTTCTGGACCTGAAATGCCCAACACTGCCAGCTAACCCTCGAGCCCAAGTCTTTTTACAAGCGGTGAATAAGCCAACGAAATCACTCATCCTCCATGACAGAAAACAGCTAATCGTCCAACGCAATCATCTACATTACTTCAGCAGTTGCTTCTTATGGTCTGGTGCTGCAAACTCTGAATACTGACTAAAGTCTAAATATTGCCCAGTAGCATTGACCAAGATTGATTTTTATAAAATATCGGCCAATATCGATATGTTAACCGACACATCGTGCATCTCTGCCTACAATAATGTTAAACTAGTAACTTGAGACAAAGTCACTGCAAAGATAAACGCAAAATCAGAATTGGAGGAGAGGATTCCTCCTACCAGGAGCGGCATGCAGCCGTCTGGGGCATCGTCTGTCATCCCCTCTGGTACCAGTTTGCCATTAATCTCCTGGAACTTGACCCCATTGATGGAGCACTCCCGGAAATGCATCTCGTTCTCCGTCAGGGTGCCCGTCTTGTCCGTAAAAACGTACTCCACCTGCAGCACACAGAGTGCCATCAAGAGGCGCCCGTCTCCACCCGCAGGACGTGCCTCATCGCAACACGCTGTTCCCACCTGGCCCAGTTCCTCGTTGAGGTCTGAGGTGTTGACCTGGGCCTTCTGGTCGCTCTCCATGTGGTAAAGGTCCAGATCCCAGCCAATGAAAAAAGAGCCTAGGAACTTCTGCATCTCCACAGTCACGTACAGTGAGATGGGGATGATGAAATTGTAGAGCACCAGGAAAGCAAGGAAATCAGAGATGAACTTCAGGATCTGAAATGGAAAAAAAGAGCACAAAATATCAAGATTTCTGTAGCAGAACTTCAGAAAGATATTTAAGTGCATGGGCATCCAGTGGAAGCTGACGGTGGATTACATTTCAAGCTTCCTCTCAGATTCTACCTCTAGTGTTGAAAAAAAGAGAAAGCAACATTTAAAGTCTATAGAAGGTCCTTGTGATGGCCAACAGAGGTCTCCTGGGTACCTGGCTGCTGTTCCTCTCCTGCTCCGTCTTCCTGTTGTAGAATGGCTCATCCCATTTGAGCTCAGACTGCCAAGCATACTTCAGGATAGTGCTGAGAATGGCCTCGAACAGCAGGATGCCCAAGTAGATTATCAGGAAGGTATTCATCGACCTGAAGTGGGATGGAAGATGACTTTGGTAAAATGGCGAATGCCGAGCTAACAAGAGGCCATCTAGATGCCAGACGTACTTCTCCACAGCCGAGCGTTTCTGCGATTTGCACTTGTAGTTCAGAGCCATCTTGGACTCCATCCCCGTGTAAACTGCCACTCCTGTAGGAATATAACACGACCATAAACGTTTAAAACAGCAGGTAGGGGAACTGTTAAAGAGGGTTTGCAGGTTCAAGTCCAGTGTATCTCCAGTCTAGTCTCTACTGGCAAATTTTCAATTCTATTTCGATTTATTTTTATATAACACCTTTCACAAAATCACCCCAAGGTGCTTTATATGGGTGTAATAAATTAGTACATTATGTGTACACAATAATTAAAAAAAAACAGGAAAATGTAAAGAGAAACAAATAGAGAAAGAGAAAGAAAGAACCAAAAACTCCCAAGTACAAGGTCAACTGGCTGCCCAACTCCTCCCCAGACATGCTAACATTACTGAAAAGGAGTGCTATAGGTGTAAACCATCACAGCAGAACTGCATGAGTCGATTTGCATATAACATCAGCTTAGCAATTACGTCATTGAGGGGAGACATTTTAAATTAATAAAAACGACAATATGACGCTGAAGAATACAGACACAAGAAGGAAAAAGACACAAACCAGGAATGGGAAACAGAATCCTACCAAAAATTTCCTTGGTGTTTTTCAGTCTAGCCCCACGAAGCAGAAGGTTTTCTGGTCCTAAGGGTCTAAGACAATCAGCAGAAGTCAAAGGAGGGCTAATATTTTGACAATCCAATCCCCTCCAATTAAGCACCATCCCCAAGAGTGCTACGGTCCATTTGTGCATTTCCATTCAACTCCGCTATTGAGATACACGTGCCTCTCAAAACAAACAGATAAGACAGCAGGTGAATGGAAGAGTGTCTTTGTGCTCATAAAGGCCCAGAGCTGAATTTAAGCGCCGATCACAAACAGCGGCTGACACACGATGCCGATTCACAGGCGAGCTTAACCGGGCAAGCGATTCAGCAGGACGACAAAAGGCAGACTATTACCTTACGATCTCTTCCCCCTGCTGCGACACAGTGATCCGGCCAACGAACCTGAAAGGAGAGAAGGCCCCGGTGAGGGTCGGGCAGGCTGACGGGGGGCCTGAAACACGACTAAAAATATAACCGATTCCAGCAAGCTGCAAGGCATCCTTCGTGGCTGGGATCCCGGTCCAGTCTAAGCCGAAGCCAGACGAAGCCAGCACTCAGAGTCTCAGTACCTGTACAGGTCCGGCTCTGGCTGCTGGCACTCTACCACAGCTTGGAGAGCCTCCAGTTTGGACACGGTCTGGGATACAGCTGTCTCTGGAGCTGCATAGTGTGTCTGTGGGGGGGGGGTACACAGAGTATCTCACATACAATGTTGTACAAGTGATCCTGACAAAAAAAAAGCCTGGGTGGCATTATTGCGAGTGTTTTGGTATCACCCAGAATACAGTTTATTGAGTCCCGGTTCCAAGAATTAAGGGGGACTTTCAGCATGAAAACAGGCTGGGGGGAGGGAGATCCTGCATTGCTAGCACCACACTGCTGACTACTAAAACATAGCAAAACATGCAGCTTTACACTAATAGAGGTCAAAACGGAAGTCACTCCTGGTGACATCAGCAGCTGAAACGCTTCCTGAAAACAAAAGGATACTTTTATTTCCCAGTAATATAATTTCCCTCAGACATGTACGACACTGTCTGGCGACGGCAAAAAAACAGAATTTAATTTTTGGGTGGAATTCCCCTCTTTAAAAAGGGCAGCCAATGATCATTGGTCACATTTGCCGCATGCCGTCTGATTACTCTTCCAGAGTAAAGAGGATAATCGAAAACATGAGGCTTGCTCTCTGACAGGAGAAGCAGAGTGAAGGTAAGATGAAGAGACATCAGGAACAAGAGGCCATGCATCCTACCCATTCTTAAAGGTTAAACCCCTCCATCCTACAACGTCAACGTTTCCATAATTCTGTAGCAAAACATCAAATAAGATCACCCTGATTCTGAAAAGGGGGTGTACAACAATGTCAGAGACTGGCAGCGCACCAGACGTACACGCACACCCCCACCCATTCGGAAAGGTTCACCGGTAATCCGTTTAGAAGTTAGAAGCCATTAAAAGCCCACCTTCAGATTGGTCTCCCCATCCAGGCTGGCGGTGGTGATGTGACACGTCCCCTCCTCTCTGTCAGATGACAGGAGGACCAAATCAGCCGGGAAGGTCTCATCCTTGGCCACTCGCACGATGTCGCCCACCTGAGGGTGAGAAATTGCACAGGTTCCCCTGTCAAGATGATGCAAGCGTGCAGGAAGCATGCGGTGTTATGTACACCGTTACACGGCAACCCCAATCGCCCACAGCTGGTGACCAATCAAGCCGGCCAGCTGCATCCTCTTTCAGGCCCTCAGCCCGTGCTCAAAAGCTGAACGAGGAGGCAGCAATAAAGCGAAAGGAAACTGCAAACTGGTCTTCTTATAGCACATGGTGTGCCAAGACCCCATTCAGGAGCACAGAACACTGCCTGATTTTTGAACGCTTCTTTATGTTTCCTTCTGTGCTTAATAAATCGTCTCCCATCTGATCAGTATCTCATTTCACCACAACATCACCTGACATTAGTGACAAGCTGAGACGAATCAAACCCGTTTGTTGAGATGTTTATTGGCTTGCTTTACTGACACACACCACAGAGCACAGAGCAAATAAATGAGCACCACTTAAGAGTTAGTGTTTCACCCCTCAGGCTGGGGAGGCCTCAGAGATAAGAGGGCTTCCACCTGCTCCTATAGTACGGTGCAAAAATCTTAGGCAGTCAAAGAAGACAATGTTGGTGTAAAACTACTATATAACATCTGTCAATGTGTGTTACAGCTTAACCATTTCCAAACCTCTCCTAAAGTTACCCTAGTATTTGCAACAGCCGTTCAAAACACCCATGAATTTTCTGACTCGGCTGCCACCCACCTTGTTTGGCTAATCAATATTTCAATGAGTCATTTACCTAAGAATTAATTAATTGCAGGGACAGTGAAACTGATCTATGGAGAGCTGGTGTGGGTTTTTGGCATGACCACTCAATCAGCCAATAATAAAGGAGAGGTTGTCAGCTCCAGTCCTGGTGACCCACTGTTATTGGCTGATTCGGAGGTCACCCACCCCCATTCCGGCCCTACATGGATCAGGTTCCCCAGCCCTAGTCTAATGTAATTTTTTTTCATTGCAAATATACCCTTAGTATCAAGGTAAATAGTCAAACATTTTCTTTGACTGCCTAAGACTTTTGCACAGTGCCGTACATCATCACCCTTGATACTCTGAGGGCCTCCCTGCACCCCCGCCCCCCCGCGCGGTCCCCCCAACCCCGGGGTGTGCGGATCCCAGCCCCTCACCCGGATGTTGGTGGAGCGCGTCTGCT
>JAODJX010000047.1:10941280-10951679 GCA_026776945.1 Isichthys henryi
GGGCTGGAAAAAGGTTTTGTTTCAGCTTGTTTACGATTTAGCGGTTCCTCTCTCCTGTAATATTTCTAGACAGTCTTGTGTTCCAAGGCCTCTGTTAGATTCATCCTCTAAGAGCGACCGCACTCGGCATGAATGAAGAGCAACCCCCCCCCCCCCCAAAAGCACCCCCTTCTTCCTGCGACGGCATGTTTAGTTTAGCACAGGGCTGACGGCCTACACAACAGAATCAAAAGGATCAGAAGGTGCCCAGCTGGGTTGGGGGGGGGGGGGTGTGCTCCATCAGTGGATCTGGAGCGCAACAAAGGCCTGTGTACGAGAAATCCGGGACGTCAGGAAAGGGATGGGTTCCAAACGGGGGCATTAAAGCTGGGCCGTGTGCTTCAGGGTGTCCTAGGATTAAACCTTTGTCTCTGCAATTGAAATAATGGGCGAATCATTCACAGTGCAGGTATTTCCATGGGTTAGTTCCTGACCTTAATGGTGATCAGACTGCAGGGTATACAAAGAATTCCCTTTCGCGTTTTCAAAAGGAAAAAAAAAACATACCGAGGGAGAGAAAGAGAGAGAAACGTACATATTGGTAATAAGCATACAGTAACGGTCTTTGAATATATGTGCGTTCAGGTTCCGGAATGTGTCTGTTTTTCACAGTTATGTTTGCTAACTGAGGACAGTTAGAAGCTTGAATAGGAAATGAGGGAATTTACGATGCAGCGACAAAGACCTCCCGTTGTGCCGAAGTGCGTCGTGCTGCCGTGACTTGTAGATCGTCTTCACATTTTCTGATGAAGAATGGAGCTGGTCAGGAAATACCTGAGAGTTATTCGACTTCCTATAAGCAGAGAGATACATGTGCAGCTATAGTTTGAAATAAGTGCTATCATACTAACCAGAGTCTGAGCAAGATGTTGTTTCTTAAACAATTAGAGAATGGCGATTTCTAAGAAAACCATGGCATGTTATAATAACCCCCCCCCCAGTGTCTAATGGTACGGCGCAGCTCTGTGACTGTTAGTGTAGAGCTGAGTGGACACGTGTCATTTGAGGTTTAAAGTTTCTAAATAGAGCTGCTTCTGTTAGCAAACCCTTAGCTTAGCCACAGCCTGAGGAATTCCAGGGGTAGTTTTGACTGGTTTGTCTATTTTTTTTTCTTGACGTGTGTCGAGTGCATTAAGGCTTTTAATAGCCGTGTTTCAAAATGAAAGACCCAACAGGTGGGACCTCAGAACCGGCCCCTCGCTGGCAGTTATCCTATCAATTCATCATCTTCAAAAAACTGTCGCTGTGTCTTGGGGGCAGAAAATAAGCACTTCCCCAAGCATAACCACACTCACGGCCTCCGTATGGACGCAGCCCAACGTCAGCACCCTCCCCCCAACCTCGGTGTTTCAGGCCGCCCCCGCTTTTCCGAGAGGCCCGGACATTAATCATTGCGCAGAGAGAGACGGCCCAGACAGGCCATTGGATGTTGTTAGGCTGTCTCGCCACCGGCCAGGTGAAGGGAGTCGCTTGGTCCGGAATCTTACTTTGTTGCCGTGGTGAGGTGTTGGTTGGGGGGCCGCGATTCCCACAGAGAGTTCACCCACCAAACACCCACCCCCCCCCACCCTCACTGACACCTAAATAGAATGAGTAATTAGATGCTATAATGAAAGATTAATGGCGTCTAATCGATTTCAGTTTTTCACGGTGCCCCGCTCTCGCCTGTCCCCCCCAGGTTCCCGCGAAGGTGGACATCTGTGTTTTTGTCGGTGTTGTTTTTCATTCCTTTTTTTTTTTTTTTGTTTAAATGCTAGTTTGCCTGGTAAACATGCCTGTTTATATATGTGCTCTCCCGCGTATGTGCGGCCAAATGAAAGGCCTTCTGTTTGAGGACGTGTGGACGCCGTCCAACTCAGCACGCCCCAGTGGCGAAATTAATCAGAAGCCGCTACCAGAGATGGGGGAGAGTGGAGGAAGGGTATTGAAAGACAGAGGTCATGAAGATATAGCTTTTCTATTTCTACATGTAGAAACTGTTCATTAGTAATGTTGACATTCTGAGAAACTTTGGATGAGAAAATTAAGTTACAGCAAGGCCATTTCTGATTATGAAATTGAAGTCTGTTGAGCGGCCTTACTGATGCCTGAATTGACTGGCCTTGGGCAATAAATGTACTTTTTTTTCAAACGTATTTCGTTTTTGAGAGATACATTAATTTTCTCCAATCTTTATTTTATTTTTTTTTAAGTTTGCTCGCCAACTTTGGTAAGAATTATTATTACTTGACTGTTTAGAATCTTTAGACGTCTCCGATTTGGTTTGGCTCCCTTGTTTCTCTGCTAACCTTTAAGCTTTTTGAAAAGTTATAGAAAGTTGTTACCTGTAAACGAAGTACTTCAAAGTACTCACCTTACTGTTTTGTCTTCCGCATTCTGAAATCTGCAAAAATGAAACCGTATCATCGGCTTGATAGAGGCTGAAGCTGTATAATAACTTTGACAGCCTCCAAAGCAGTTAAATTCCTCGTTAAGGTTCTCATTCCAGCTGTATAATTGGTGCTTGTGTGGGGAAGTTTATTGATAAAAAGACCATAAATTATAGTTATACACTCAACAGATGCAATACTGCACAGTGAAAACAAGCATCTGCGCTTAGCAACTAAGCTATCTTTCCTAGCGCATATGTTTTATAACATAGCGTGGAGAAATGGTCTTTCATCCCTCACTGGAGAGTGTCCCACTCAGAAGCTGGACCGGGCCCAACATTTCACGTAGCCTGGCTTCTTACTTAATTCTTGCTGTTAGCTGTAATTACAAAAGACAGCTTGTTTAATTGCAATCAGCATTTATGCCCTTACGTCTTCCGTTCACCAGTTGCAAAGTTCGGCCATGCTTTAACTTATAAATGAATCGGAAACGAGAACCCGGTCTGGCTAAGAACATGCATGTGTGACTAAGATGTTATTGGTTCGAGTCCCAAGGGGAAGCCTTGCTGTTAGCCAGCAGTGTTAGATTTCTTCATGGAAAATCATAAACTAAATAAATCTGTTTAAATGCTTCAAATTCTCTTTTAGAGGCTTGAATTAGAGTTCAGAAATTTGTAAAGGAAATTTTCCCAATGTCTAACACACGAAAGAAATTGTGTTACATGTTCTTTAAACACTAAACTGGTACTTTGGTTTTATATAAAATAAACTCCCTTCTGATGTCAACTGGACAGATATTTCTGCCGCAAGGTGTACTGGGAGGCTAGGAGGAGTACGAATTACACACCTTCAGTATTTATCTGTTCTCAGGAGCACCACCAGTCATTATATGATGTGGTTCCCTGATGGTTAAATGAGTGACCAAACCACATCCAGTCATCAAACTCCCTCTCCACCTTCAAGAAATGTCTCCAAACCCATCTGTTCCATGAATTCCTCTTAAGCTGATGCCTGTTTACTTTCCCAAAATGTTCTTACGTTGCTATTCTGGCCCTTGAATAGTCTCATCAGGTTCTTATTTTTTAAAAAGTGGTTGTGTACTGTAGCTGTTGTGTAGCTCTTGTGTAGCTCTTGTGTAGCTCCTGATCCAGTACTGCTTGCACTTGCACCTGGACTTTCATTGGAAGCTCAGCCTAGCTGCACTTATGTTTAGTCGACTCCTTTACCGCACGTGTGTTTGTAATGTGCTATTTGTCTCCCTGTTATGTTGCTTTGGACAAAAGCATCTTCTGTATGTAAATGTAAATGTGTTCTATTAATCATCCATCTTGCAACCACTAATCTTGCTCTGTGTTGCAGTGGGTATAGGTGACTCTTGGCTTTTCTCCTAGGCGGTATAAGGTAAGAGAACCCAACCAGTCATTCAACCAGATAACCAGAAAAAAACTTTTTAAAAAAGAATGTAAACATTTCCAATAAATTATTATTACACGTTGATATGAGTAACACAAGCGAGAAATATAACTTTACAATATAATTTAATTTTATTGAAGCTCGCATTATATGAAATCACAGTTTCTTCAGACTAGTAGAGGGTGCAATAACACCCCCCAGTAAAATCACCTATAACGGGGGGGCATCAAAGGTGATATGCACACTGAAAGCAATACAGATATGCTAATTAACCTGCCTGCATGTTTTTGGACTGCGGGAGGAAACCTGAATGACGATCACCCAGGATTCATGCCCCCCCAACGCTGAAAGACGATCACCCAGGATTCATGCCCCCCCAACGCTGAATGACGATCACCCAGGATTCATGCCCCCCCAACGCTGAATGACGATCACCCAGGATTCATGCCCCCCCAACGCTGAAGTAGTAACGAAGCAGTACTGTCCACTGTGGCTCCTGTTAATCATTGTTTGAATTTACTTTCTAATCTCCAGCTCTCACAGGAATCCAAAGTGATAAACTGGTCCATTTCAGTGCTTCTCAGCCCGGACCTTAGATCCACACAGAGGGTCCACATATTTGTGCTGCTCCACACCTCCACACCTGCTCACCTGAGCCAGGTAAGAAAAGCCTGATAATTAGCTCAGTAATAGAATGAGGTGTGCAGGTGGTCTGTGCATCCAAAATGTAGCCTGGCTGGGTGTAAGAGGAGGGACCGTCTTGAAAATCCTGGAAAATGGATTACGTTTATTAAGGTTTTTTTTTTTATAGAATACAAATATACAAACAACCTATGGAATTAGAAAAGTCTCGCCTTTTTTCACAGAATTGTGTAGATTTACGTTTAGGCACGTTTAAGCACGAACTTCAAAAAATTGTAAATCATGGAGAAATAGTCCATTTTAATTTGCACTCTTTCTCGCTCTCAGTAGCATAATTCCTTTGTTTATGCTAGACGTCAGAATCGCGCTTCATTCTCGCTGTATAATTCTCCTATACAACAACTGTGTTCACTAGCAATGCCTTTCCTTCCTGTATTTAATAACATTGTTTTGTAATGAATAATTTATTTTTATTGCTGTTTTACTTCATTGTTGTTGGAATGTTCATTTAACCTGTTTATAGGCAAAAAATAAGAACTCGGTATTTATATTCCAAATATTAACATACTCAGGGTTGCCAACTTTGGTCAGTGAGATTTTCAATTTGAGATAAATCCGCACACCTATACACATTCATTTATATGTATGTGCAGTTTTATTACCTTGTAAATAATCTGTAGGGAAGTACAACCTACCCTAACACTTTTGATGTAACTAATTTTAGGTTTGTAATGGAACAATATAGATTTGCCGTTAAATTTCTTAAACGTCACGCTAGATGCACGGGAGTTAGCAACCCTGCATACGGTTGTAAGCGAAAATAGTGTTGGAACGTATTGCCAAGGTAAAAGGGGGACTGTACTACAAATTCAAGACTGAAATTGTCTTAGGCGCCCTAACATTGCACTGCATATTTTCTATCAGATCCTTCCATAAATAAATGTGAATGTTTGTTCACACAGTCTAGATATCAACAAATACAGCAGAACCATATGGAAGTAGAAGATAATCTCGATGACACTGTATTGTTATATTGTAGCTGCATGTAAACAGACATTTGATACATAGTCAGTGACTGTGGGTGTCGTTTGGGTGCAGGGCTGTGAATGCACGTCATTCATCCATCCATCTGTTGCATCCATCTATGTTCCGTATCGGTTATGCCGTATAGGGTCACCGTGAGCGTGGTATGACGTCATAATTTGGGTGGCTGTGAATGCATAGTAAGTTTAAATTACTCGCCATCAAATTTTATGTGGCACTAATACCAGCGACAGCGTGATCAGTTTCTGTACGTGTCTTATCTAAAACATTAATGTCCAGAAACTATAGAATAGCAACGTTTTCTAATTTGGGAAATGTCTTTCGGTTTTTCCTGCTTAATTGTACTGTGAAGAGCTTTGGTTAACGCTAACTTGCTATAGCAGATTGTCAAACATTCCTGTTGCCTAATTAGAAAATTTACATGGTTAAAACTCTGAAATTAGGCCACAGAATTGGTTCCATTCATGCCTGACAACGCTGAAATAGAACCCGGCGCAAATCTGAATATTTCTTGTGTAATAGGCCGTCAAATATTTTGATGTTAATCATAATTATATTTCTTAATTCATAGTCTCTTTTAAATGGAAAAAAGCAAAATTATTCGTTTTATGTCTCGTATTCTGACATATTTGTAGGGAATGTAAGCGCAATGGGTAAATCATTCAGTCAAATTACTTCTTGTAAATTATGTACAGTGTAAGGCATTATACACGCAATAATGTTAATAATGTTAAGTCCCAGCATGCTCTCTTCTCTCTGTATGTTATTTCAGTGTCCACCAACGCATCAATTAATCAGTGGAAACGTTTAATTCGTTTGCATTTACACATTGCATGTGTGATCTTAAGAAGAGTTTCCACTTTGAAATTATTGCTGGATAAATATGCTGAAAATCCCGTCTCATTAAAGCTTTGTGTGGCGCAGCTGGGACCCCGAAAGCCTCCTTTAGACATAAAAGCAGCCAGTGCCGTGACAGGCTACGATTTCCGTATGAGAAAGATGCCGTTCCGTCGCAATGAGGGATCCCGCTCCTGTTTGTTTAAAAGGCGGAGTTTTGCTTTTAATGAACCGTCAGCATTCAGATGGGCTAATCTGTTATTTATAGCATGACAAGCTGTGACTGATTTATTTACACATCCATTATGTAATTTTGTATAGATATCCCGGCGCTTCAAACCTCGCCGACTTCAGAAGCTCGCGTGTGCGCCTCTGCGTTCTCAGAGACCCGAGTTACAGCCATATGGTGTGACAATGAAATGAGTACCGGGCAAGGCACGCCCCCCCCTGCCCCACCCATTCAGCCATATCAAATGCACTCCATTTGCTCACCTGGTCCCAGGTTGTTTCGGCAGCCTTGAGTCAACAAAGAGGAACTCCCGCTAACAAGAATGCGCGGCGGCTTTTCATCACGCTGCCTGACTGCGCAACCGGGCTTGTGGTGACCTGACTCCCCACCCCCGCACCCCCACTCATCTGCCAGCTCTGCGTCACCTGCGCAGAAAACAGAGCAGCCGATGTGAGCAGAGGCACCGAGTCACTAATTTGCCCCTTAATATCCCTGAACTTGTCATTCACTTTCCATGCTTTCCCTTCGTTCACTTTTCCATAGTACAATTCCTTGGCTATTCTACTATACTGTTCTGTATTCAGCATTTGGCAATACTATAGTCGTATTACTTCACAACTAGAATAAATTAGTACAATACTGTTGCCATAGTGCTGCAAAGATACAAAATAATACTACAATACTTAAACTATATTACTAAAAGGCGACATAATTATATCACAAATACTGCAGCCAGAGTAGTACATGGCTACAAAGTAATACCATAATATTGCAGGCATAGTACTACAGAACTAGGCAATAATTCCACAATACTGTAAAAGTAGTACTACACAACTGCGAAATAATATCATAATACTATAGCTGTAGTACTACACAGATACAAAATAACACCACAGTATTGTAGCCATAGTAACAAAATACGGTAGTACTTTGATGGGGTACAAATAATTTAGTTACTCAGTTACTACTGAAGAACAAATTATGGACCGATATAGTTCCTGGATGAAATACATGAACCGTCATGAATGGTTAATGATGAACAAACATAGAGTCAGTAGGAAACTAACAGTTACTAGTTAATTAACTAATTAACTGGTTAGTAAGAGTGTACTACTACATTATTTGTGCCCCCCTCAATGAAGTGTTACCTAAAATAATTCCACCAAACTGTAGTCATAGTTGACACACCAACAAAATAATACATCAGTACAAGTCATAGTAGCATTCTTTTGGATACCAACTCTTTTTTTATTGTTAAATATTGTTTTTTTTTAAAAGACATGTAGATGATGTAACTTTATTTTTACCTTTTACGTCTCATAATGAAAACAACTGACCCAAGAAGAAGATTTAGTGACTTCTTCTAATTAGCTTTTGAGAACAATGAAAATGATTGAATTATGTCAAATATCATAAGCTATGTGTGTTATGTGTGTCTGCCTGGAGCAGTAAGCTGTTTTACAAGGAGCTGAAAGGACATCACTAATGGATGTGTGTAATTCTTAAGTTCAAATATATAATCAAGCTGTCAAGTTGTGTCTATGACCTGCTTTCATCTCTTTATTTATTTCCTTCACACGAGCGGGGCTGTGGTTAAAGTTCCTGGTTTTTTACATATGGCAGAAGGACCTGAATACTTTTCCACAATCGAAATGTATGAGGTGTCTAGGTCTTGGAGCAGATCAGGTTGTGGTAGGAGTGGATGGACCTCGGAAGACAGGGTGATCGATAAAGCACAAGGTCATTCTCTTACTTATTGCGACCTCTTCCCCTCTCCCGACCTTGGAGTTCAGGAACACACCTCAGGAGAGAAAAGGTTAAAGAGTGCGTTCAGAGAGAGTGGGCGGATAATTTAATTGAATTTGTGTCCAGTGTCGCACTAGAATGGAAGCCAAGGGAAAAAAAACAGCCGGCAACCCATGTGACACAGATGCCAGTTTGCAAGTTAGCGTTGTTGTAAACCAGTGGGTGATCCAGTAGCTGTTTTGGTGGCCATTTTGGCTGCGCTTCACTTCCCCTGACAATAAGGATGCCCTGTGCACCCAACCAGCTGCGGTAAAGATGCGGGGAAGCCTGCTGGAGTTGTAGAAGCCAGCCCTTTGTGCGTCTCAATGCGTTGAGTCATGTGCAGCCAACCGAGAGCTGCCTTGCACATTATATTTCAATGCATCGTTCATTGCGTTCATTGGATTTAGCGTTAATATTCAGTTACAGTACTTTCTCTGGAATCTTTCAACCAAAGCGATTTCCATTCGACCCCACAGTCACAGTCACAGTCAGATCATTTATTTTTAAGATAAGAACCTTTTTTTGTGTTGACAAGAAGGACCTTGTAGGGAGACTAACACTGTGGTCCGTGTCTTCTGGTTGGACTCTGCCAGGTCGCTGCGCGTGGCCTTGTGGGCGGTGGAGACCCCGACAGCCAGATGTCACGTTTCCACTGGAGAGCCAGAGATTTCTGCGGCTTTTCTGCCTGGTGAAAAGGCACGGTGCGGCGCTTCTGATCCTGACTTCGCTTATTGCCATCGCCCATTTAAAGTGTGTTTTGGCAGAGCAAAGCCGCCAAAATGACCCTCAGGGCTTGTCCTTGGCTCCCTCATGAGACCCTGCAGATGGGGGCTTTAAGCGATTGTTACATGTTCTCTTATCCAAACTCTTCTACCCAAAATATCTGTTCTCCATTGTCAGTGGGTCACACTGCTTTCTGAGCCAGTGGAAGTTAAACAGATGAGAAAGTTGGAAGACTTTCAAAGCGTTTTGGAATCAGAGCAAGTTCAGGGGCCTGTTTTTGTTTGCTGTCAAATGGGCCTCCATTCAATAGAATAAAAGCTAAACAAAACTGGTTTTCAGTATTTGGTATTGGATTTATGTTTACAGCAATCGATTCCTGTATTGCCAATCAGATGTTTTAATAGATAATATTTCAAGCCTTACTCTGACTTATTCTCCTGTTATACTATATATTTGCTATATATATATGTGCGGCAGTTATGAAAATTTAATAGGCGATGTCTGTTTTATGTGATTATTTTTTTATTAATTTCAGGGAGTATTTATTTAAAGCGCTGTCCGTGAATCGCTAAAATAAATTCAGTTTAACGAAGCAATGAAACAACACCTCTGGGGGGGTGTGAAAGAATCAGTGAAGTGGGGGGGGGGGTGAGTTGTCTGTGGAATCACTCGTCTTAGTATTTAGGAGAAGAAAATAAAAGCGTCTCTGTGTGTGAAGGCGCAAGGCCGTAACCAAAGGTGTTAACTGGGTGCGAAAAGCTACGTGGGGCCTGACAAACGGAGTTACGTGTCCCCAACCTCCCTCAAATGACTTCTCCAGGCCATGGGCTTAAGACCCAGAACCACTTGTAAAGACCATCCACGTGAAAAATTTCCTGTCTGGGGCAGGCTTAATGACGGGGAATAAAAGCAGGGTTGGGGGGGGAAGGGTCGTGAAGGGGGGGTGGTATTGATTATTCTTAAGTTGATCTAGGCACCTGTTGACACAAAGAGCGTGTACCTTTCCCAGAGCTAGTTTTGGGTGTCCAAATAGAAAGAGAAATAAAATGACAAACTTCCCTGACCAACATGCAGACTTTTAAATGAGCTGGTCATCAGCGATGGGCCGGACTCCCCAGGGAAGGAACTTGGTCGCAACTGCTGGTTTTCTCCAGGATGATCACGACATCACCTTTAGAACAATGCTGCATGTCACATACACATTCATTCACATTGAGAACAGGACAAAAGTTCCTGATATCAACACTATGCACGGTTTTCCTCCTTTTTCCTCATCACTGTAACAGTGAATGTTTAAGCCGGGGGGGTGGGGTGG
>JAODJX010000047.1:10955317-10967998 GCA_026776945.1 Isichthys henryi
CCCGCCCCTGCGCCCCCCCGCTCCCCCCCCCCCCCCGCGGCCGGCCCCCGGGGGGGGGGGGGGCCGGGGGGCCCGGGGGCGCACAATCTCCCCAGTCATGGGCTCTCCTTGGAGCCCGCGCCGCACGAAGCCCCCGCCAGCCCTGATTAATGGCCGCTAATTAGCAATGTTAATGACCAGGTGTCCGGGAGCTGGCCCCCGCTCCTCTCAGCATGGAGGGGCTTCTCGTGAAGAGCGCCCCCCTGCCCCCACCCCCACGGATCCGTTCCCAGAGACCCCCGTGCCGCTCAGCTGCCCATCCTAGAGTGCCCCTCACTCGTTAAGGGGAAGGAGGGGGGCTGGTGATGGGGGTGGTGATTTTGGGGGGTGGGGAGGGGGGAAGAGCAGTCCCTGTTCCTGCTTTCACTGGAGTAATTAAGGTCAGCATTGGTCCCAGTGGCATGACACGCACCAGGATGGGGGTAGCGTTAACTCTTCCCCTGCTGCCACAGTGCATTATCTCCCCCCCCCACGGGAATGCGTGGGACAAAATCAAACACAGCCATCCGGAGACAGGAACCTAGCGACCCTGGAGCTAGACAGTGGAAGGACAAACGTCGTTACCCCCCCCCCCCCCCAACCCCGGAGTTGCGGCTAGGCTCTGCCCTGTTGCTGTCTGCCTGGCCCCCCAGGACGAGGCCGTAATAAACCACCTGACACACGATGGCGTGACATCTCCCCTTTACGTGTTTGAATGTATCGCACCTGTTGCCGTGTCTATTTTTTTAGGCAGATTTCACTGTGTTGACTCAGATGGCTGCGCTACATAGTGGAAACTCAGCATTTAGTGCTTGTGAGAAGATCTGAAGTAGGACATGCTGGTTTCTTCTTCCTCTGCAGATCAGTTTCTTAAATACTAAAGCCAGGATTGGGGACTAAGTGTAAACACTAGTTACTTTGCTGAGAATGGATGACAAATACAGATAATATAGTACAAGTCATTTGCAAAAACTTTTTTTTTTTTACTCTTCTGTATATCGGACGTGAATGTATCAGACAAATGTTATATTTTGATCAGCATCATAGACTCATTGCTGGGGTTCCCTCTTAGGGTTTTAACCTGTTAGCAGTCCATCGTTATGAAGGGATTAGCTGAAGTTAGCAAGAGCAGGTGGTTGTTGTGGGACAATAGGCCACAGAGGCAGTGCGGGGCTTTGACACAGAAGTGGTACCACTTCTGTTCTCGCTGTGTGTTTTGGGACACAGACAAAACAAACGCTGGAAGATCTCAGGCAGGCATCAGATGCCATATAAATAGATATCAAATTAATGCAGAAATTCCCTTGAAACCATTTACACTGGGGTCTTTTATTTATTTATTTTTTAACTATATGTTGAAGGTCCACTTGGACCTCTCATTTACTGTGTTAAATTGGTTATTTCGAAACAGGGCTCGTCACACGTGGGGGGTTTTAAGAGTTGTTCAGAGCTCAAATAAATATTCATGGAAAAAAAACTGAAGAAGGCCCGGTCCAAATTCATTTAACGAGACAGATCTTAAAAATGAACCTCCAGTGTTCGGAGTGTGGGGGGGGAGCAATTAAATTCCGCAATAATAACGTGGGAAAACGAAGACGCTTATGAGGCAGAATTATTGTCCACCAACATCTGGATGCAGGCAGGGGGAGACAATGGCTCTCTTCGCGCTTCAGCTTAATCAGACCCACATAATTGACTCGCACTGGGAACCAGAAGTGCCCGGTGAGGATACTGACTAATTACCGAGCCGTTTTCTCCCTTGGCCCCTGCGTCCCGGTCCTGTGCGCCGGTACTTCGCACGCCCTTTATGCCCCGGACTCGATTCACGGGAGGAAGGAAGCCTCAATACATTAGTAAAAGGGGGTCTGTCTCAAGCACCCAGGCTACGGCGCTAACGAGAAGCGGATGTTTTTAGTGCTTAAAAAGACGCAGACTGCCGTTAAAACAAATGTGTTTTTTTTTTCGTAAATAGATTTCATTACTCTTCCCGTTTCACAATACTGCACGTTTTATTGCGCAAATACTTTTAAAGGGATGTGCTAAAAATGCATATAAGCAGGTTGACTAGCGTTATATAAGGAGAATTGCCCAACCAAGGTAACCCCTGCTCATGCTTATCTTAAATGTGGTCAATAATATGACGTATACAGGTTCTTTTTGGGGATATGTTTAATTGTCGGTATATTTTTTTTTGATATTGGTCCTCCATTATCTTAAGAACAAACAATGGACTGTAGTTTTGTAGTATTAATCTTAATATAAGCTTCTCCTTATAAACTCTCTCCAGTTAACTGACAAGTTGACATTGTTTCCAGTGCCTAAAATGACTCTCAAAGTCATTCTCTTACTCTATGATCACCTCGTGGACTTTCTTACACTAAGTAATTAGTAATTACATATTTTAATGGAAAAAACATTGTTATGGGCAAATAAACATTTTAAACATATTTTATTGAAATGATAGTAAGTAATAAATGGCATCATTGAGTAAAAAATAATGAAAATAAAAAACAATGAAGCAGATGTCAGGAGCCTGCACTAATCCGCAAATGGCGTGTGATACGAGCTGTTCCCATTGCTGAAACGGGGAGCCCTGAAAGCACACGGCTACAGAAGCGAGCAGGTTGGATTTCTCGATAAGGGGCGGCCGGGACGAAGGCGGCAGCGGCGGCGGCGGGCCGCACTCGCATGCACTCCCGTCTCCGGGGTAGGAGTGGGAAAGTCGCGTTTATCACACAGAACCGCAAGGCGTCCCTGTTCCCACACGCTCCGGTTACATCATTACTGAACCTGGATGGCAGGCGACCAATGGGGCCGCGGGGCAGCGGTCAGCTGACCCAGGCTACGAGAGCGCGCCGGAAACCCGATCCCGCGGATGCGGTGTCAGCCGGAGACCTGCGATAGCTGCCTGCTCTGTGGCCGCGTTGCAATTTTCATATCTGGTTTCACCTTTGCTTTCAAACTAAGCCGTCGGAGCTCGAAAGGTCGATGATGTGTGAGAGGTGCCTGGAGTCGGCATTGTGCGCAGGTGCTGATTTTACACCGGCTTCTTCAGCGCCCTCCTTGTCTGCGTTTAAACCCCTTTACATGTTACTGACCTCCAAGCGCCAGTGCCGCCCATCACGCCGAAACGAGGGGCTTGAACTCACGGATCGGCGTATCGTTAAAACGCTGGACTGACTCGGGCCCCCCGGAAAGCTTCAGGAAAGGCAGCGTGTGCTGTAATTCACTACACGGATCACAGTGTAATCCTTTACAGTACAAGATCAGATTCAGATTTTCTGCATCGTGCTTTGACAAAGTTCTGACAAACGTACTTAAGCAGGCGTTGCCTTTTTATTTTTAAATACGTTTTAAGCAACAAAGAGGCAAAGAATTTTAAGTGGCCCAGAGATATATTATTTGTCTCCTTTATTGGTATAAGGACAGATTTTAAGGGAGGATAACACAATAGGCGATTAAGTATTATTTCCCTGTGTCTTTGAAGTGGGATAAGAAAATCTCCTTGACTTGTTGAATCATTCAGGGACTTTGCCTGTAAGACTTTTCTGTAGTTGCACTATTAATAAAGAAGGCTCAAGAATATATTTCTTTTCTTTAGTTGCTTTCAAGCCCAATATCTTTTAAAATAGAAGAATATAATATTTAATCGCGGTTCTGGTGATCCATTCAACCCGTTGTTAGCAGAATGTATTTAGCAAGTGTTTGGAACGTTCATCGCCAGTAGAGGGAGCCAAAGAACAGCATAAACAAGATATTAGAATATATTCAGATTATTTAACCTACTGTAAGCAGTGAGAAACTCATCTGAAACCAGCCTTCAGATAAACTGATCTTTATCATCGTAAAGTCTAAGGGGGTATTAAGCAAACGCTGTTTTTGGAAGATAATTGAATAAAAATGCACATAATGGGGGAAATAAAAGAGGGAAATTTTAAATATATAAAAATGTAGTCCTCTGCCCTTATTCCAATAAACAAAATCATCTTGCCCAGGAAATGCATAACATCTAAATATTGGTAATTAGTAAAGGATAGATGAGGTGTGTTCTACGCAGATATGGCTTAGCATCATAAATCCAGCAGTGTCCAAAAGCGGTCCCAAGCACTTTCAAGGTTAATCACGAAGAGCTTGCAAACCGTGTCATATTTGTTCCACAAACTTGGATACTCAAGCCTGAGAGTAATATTAGCGGCTCCTAATCCTCTGGTAATAACTCAGAGCTCAAGAGACTTGACACACGGCATAATCAAAACAGCCGTTATCAAAGGGTGGCTAAGGATTACACAGCATGTTACCGAAGCAGATATTAGACAAAAAGTCCAGTGTGGAAGGTGTTATTAGCTCCCAGACTGTCAATGACCCGACTCTCAAATCCTCTCCAGGCTCATAGCCCAGTCGACTAGGTGCGGAGGACGAGGAATCATTCCAAGGCAAGCCGGTGCATCTGAAATAATTAAATTGCAAACGAGGCATAGTTGAACAATTTAATTTTGGGCCTTATGGGTTTCCTTGCTCTCTAGCTTTACCTCAAAAGCTCTCTAGCTTTTGCTCATGAGGCGAGTGGAGAGGCGTGGGATACTGGGTAATGAAAAATACATCTCGCAGAGGGGTAAAAATACCAGTGCCCTTCTCTCTGGTCACTCAGTGCAGTGTCAGTGCATGATTGACAGGCCTCACTGCAATTAGAAGGGAAACCCGATCACAGCCTTTTACCTTAACCCCTAGGCTATAAGTTCAACTGACCTTGATTGTTCATTCTCATGACACTCTGACCCCAAGGGAAACTGTATAGGCCTATGTGTACACGCTACTGCTGATCTTCTTAATAGGAAATTATCTGGACTGTGGTTCACCACCATTTCCATCTTATTTTGAAAGATCCGGACCAACGTGCGCATGTAGTTCTTCGCATGTCATCCTTCTGCTGATACGACTTTTGTTGTCGATTTATATTTACGTTGCTTGTAAGTAACGCAGAATGTGGAAGAACCTCCGTCAGAAGGGTTGCTTGTAATTAAATGATTGCTTAAGTAACTATAGGAGAGGTACAGCATCTTTCTAACAATGGCATGGGGGAATCGTGTATCTAGAGTACGGGCACATCAGCGGGATAAATTTGTCTCCGTTAGATATGGTTGCATGCCACGAACTTTCACACCGTTAAAACGGATGGTAAGTCAATAAGGTTATTGCAGCCATTCATCCCTGGAGGTGGTGCACCCTGTTCCCATTACGGTCTCCTGGGGAAGGGTGGTGGAACCTCTCCTTTCCGTCTGGGAGGCCCAGTGAACCGCTGTCGTTGTCTCCATCCCCTCCCCAAGGGCCTAGGGAAGACGACAGTGGCGTTCCCGTTCCATTGACCTGACGGAAGAATACTGCCGTATGAATGGACTGAGCTTCCGTTTTCATATTCCCCAATTGTTCCCTTGTAACCAATACGGAACATAAAAGCTTAGTGACAGAGAGGGAAGTCACCCCCACCATGGGGAAAAAACATCGCCTGGCACCTAATGCTCTGATAGGGCCTCAAACGAAAACAAATCAGAACTCATTAGCTATTTACATTCATTTATACTCAGATAATTCTCGGCCGGGCGAGTTTTAAATCATGTGCGGAGGGATTCGGGAAGGCAGCTGGATTTTGTCGCCGAAGTTGATGTGGTCAGGAATTGGGCTCTGGGCTTCAGCGAGAAGGTTAATTGCATATTTGACCCCAACATTACATCCTCAGAGATAAACCTGCTCCTCGTTCGATGGTCGTGCCGCTGTCACTCACGTTGCACGATCGGGGCAACCGTGGTTTTATTTTTACAATTTTTTTTTTTGGAGGGGCTGTTCACAGAAAAGCCTGCTTGGAGATAACACATAAAGATTGCAAATATATAGTGTGCATTTAGATTTTTAATATCATTTGGAATAAGGACTGGAAATATAATTTAATTTCTACCTTCCAGTGCTAGTTGGGGTGGGGGGGGGGAGTTGATAAGCTTGAACTGTGACTAGCCACGCTGGTGTTACCTAAATTTATGCACTATAGGGTTTTATTAGCTTTTTAAATTAGGCTTATAAAGGACAGCCCCTTAGAAGGGCTTAGACGTCATTGCTTAATTAAACGAGCAGGCTTTGTGCCTTACTACAAAGATGGTTACGAACCCTTGAATAATGCAATCATTTGACCTCCTTATCAACAAAATGATAGTATTACGATTAAACCAAGTAGTACAGGGTTCTTTTATTATGACCGTTATTGTTGATGTCAAAGTGTTAGTTTTATTACTAGAGAGCATGACTGCCGAGAATACTGGGTGGTGTGGCTGTTATTTTAATTCTTGTTCAGTTATGATAAACATTTAAATTATTCATCAGCAGAAATTACTTGGAAGACTGTTTATCTACTGTAGTTGCATATGTAGGGCTTTGTCTGTTTGGGATGAAAAGTTAGCAGAATAAGAAGAGAAAGTGGGAAACTGAAACTTGCGTTCACATTTATCGTAATGCCTTAGAAAACAGTTCTCCCTAAGTAATATACTACCCTGTTACAAGACTAATTCCGATTGCTTGACTGCTGCAAGTAACAATTACTGCCAAGAAGCAAGACATCAGTAAAAAGAAAAAAAAAACTAATTCATCAAAACAGACACGATAAATATGAAGTGATGTTAAAAAAAGATTAGGAACCAAACAACATCACGTGACCCAGGTTTCAGTCTCCAAACGCTCTTAGTCCTGTTAACGTCAACATGTAAAGGCCATCTTTAGAAGACGGGGTAGAGGGATTATGTAAATTCCCCAAATAAGGACCTGCTCACCATATGGCAGACATGTTGGTGCTTCCCTTTCTTGCCCTCCCTAAAATCTCCTCGAGGCCTCAAAGATGATAGAATGCCTGTCTCATTTAGCTGATTTTAACGCTTGATATGGTGGTGGGGGATACAGCAACCCAACGCAAGGCTTTAACTGCTGTGTGTAATCCCGGGCGATCAGCAGGTTGTTGTCGACGGCGTTTTAGCTGCAAGGTTTATGGTCTACAGCCTTGACGTTTGCTCAAGAAGCTCTTAACATTTGTTTGGTGTTGGTTGAAGCCTAGCTGCAGATGGCATGTTCCTGGCAGGATTTGGGGTTTTGCGAAAGGACACTGTTTCCCATGGGAAGCCCGTGTTTTCGGTTGGGTACTCCAGAACTGATACGTAGTGAAGCAGTCGAAATCTGTGTGAACCGTTCCGGTACGGCTGAACTGAGGGACGACGTGAAGAACTATTCAAGTTTTTCGTTAAAATGACTTGTGCGATTAATTCAGTATTTTATTATTCATTCTGCAGTTGAATAAATTCCAGAAAAATATGCTTCAAGAAATTCTAGATTTTTTTGGCCATTTTACCTTTACATTTACATTTATCAAAATTGAACCTACTGCATTCATTTCTCGTTCCTAGTATTTTAGTGCCACGTCAAAGGAGTTTGCAATGGAATATAACACTTGCCCCCAGGGCAGTTTTGACTCTGTTTTTCTTGTCCCTCAGTGTCACCTGCATATTAGATTATGAATAATTTAGGTCGCCATGGAGCTCGCACCTGGCATTGGTAGAACTGCACACCTTAATTATTTAACCTGAGAGGTCTGAGGCAAGCTTTCACACAATGAGATGTTAAGAACGCAACGGAAGTCTGCCTGTTACCCGCCGTATTTCACTATTTTTGTTAATACTTTGAATACATGAGTAACGGGTATATTTTGGTCACATTTTCCCTGTTACCTGAATTTAAAATTGAAAAATAATTTTGAAATATTATGGTCACAACTCCTCTCATATTTTCAATTCAGATTATAAATTGTTGTCCTTAATATACTTTAAAAATGCTGTGTTGTTTTTCTTAAAAAAAAATAAGTGACAAAATTTGTCTAGACGGTAACATTAACCATATAGTAATATATCTTTGTCGATTTTAGTCAAAATGTATGCTGTTTCTTACCTGGGGTAACTTATAAAGTGATATATGTAATTTTGCATGTGATTTATGTTAGAGGATGGATGTTACATATGCAGGGTATATGGAATTATTTTTCAAAGGATGTTCACTTCTGGAAGCGTGTTGATGTTCCGGCACTAAGCCGAAGGGGAGGACTGACAGGATAATGGAATACAAAGCCAATCCCACTCTTGAAAGACCATCCCTTAGATATCAGGTGCCTGAGTCGAGCCTTGGTGTCCACCAGATACCCCCTGGAGACCTTTCTGGGCTGAGGGCAGCCCCCGCCACTTCATTGGACTCACAGTCACCTGAACCAGGATCAAAGCTCAGCTCATCCTCCCCCCAACCTGCTGGAAGGAGATGCATACACGTTCACCAACATCCCCCTAGCCACACTCGCGGCCCCGGCTACTCAATCAGAGGTCCCTTGGGACTTCAGGTGGGAGATTAGTCCCTTAGTACCAGTGTGAGAAGCATCCGATTCTATATCACAGAAGTTCCTCCTGGTCGAAAACCTGTAGTTAGAGACTGTCCCAGGAAAAGCAAGGAATAAAACCGGAATGACAAACGTTTTGGGACTTAACAGGAAATTCAGGCTTGATATTTTTTTATGTGTATGCACTTCCTGTATGCATTTCCAGAGCATATGTTCTTTGTAAAATGTTGCAACCAGTTTTTCCAGCTACCTATCCATCCATTAAACTGTGTTTAAGCTGTGTTTTCTTTTCTTTTTTATTTATGATTTCAATACAAGCTTATGTTGCTCTTGTTGATAAATGTGTAGTTAAACTGACATTTAATAAGCAGTCACAGAAACCTTTGGAGTCATTTGCCCTAGATCACCATGTGGGGTACCTCAAGGTTCAGTTCCGGGTCCTACTCAGCTGTATTAACAGATTAAAGCATTGGAAAAAGAGAAATTACAAGTTGCCTTTTAAAATGATATTTAGGTTTAGAAATGGTGTGCTGGTTTGAGTTTAACAACTTGGCATTATAGAATTTTACTGATCGCACCCAACCCTGAACTGATGTCTAAAAATGGGTGGTGATTGATGTATGTGCATTATACACAGCACAGAAAAGGTTTTTTCTGAGGATGGAATCACTGACCCTGGCTTGCAGTCATTTCTGAACTCCAAACACATTTAACCAATGAGGAGTTTAGCATGCCTAATTTCAGGTGCTCTGATAAAGTCAGTTTGACTGGGCCAGTCGTAAAGGGGTTAAGTCAGACGAGCTCAAACAAAGGAAATAGGGGTATCGGGTCTCAGGAACAACACTGGGTGTTATAGAAGACCCAGGGGAGAGGTAGCGTGCGACATCCAGGGCAAAAAAAGCTCTACCACTGGGAATATATTTTACAGGAATGCCCATTAATTTTCCCTGCAAAAAAAAAAAAATCCAGCCTCGAAGCAGCGATGACTCATTTTACACGGTTTGATTTATCAGAAATCAAACCCAGAGCCACTGGATGAGGAAGGAAAAGTTACATCCGCCTTATGGGAAGTATTAAATTAGCGGCCTGACAGGTTGGAGACAGCGAGAGGTACACGGGGCATCCCGGTGTATCTCACGGCCCGAAAATGTGTCAGTTGCCAGGGGGATTGGCAAACAATGCAAGGTGGGGGGTTCAGGGCTTGGGTTACCGGGTGGGGTCTGGCTGCGCACCTCAAGTGGCAGTGCTGTGAGAACTTAAATCATGGGCGGGGGTTGGAGGATCGGTAACAGCCACACCACCAACACCCCCCCGCAAGCCCCAGACACCCCACATCCATGGCGCCCTGCTGTCGAATTGGAACCCCACCCCAGATCGAGATCCCTACTGACCGGCGGCCTTCACTACCTTCACACAACCCACTCCACCCCCCACCCCACCCCCCAGGGCCAACGCAGGTGTCTGAGTTTGGATCCTATTACCATTAGACCTGTCCTTTCCTCATCACAGGTGGAGTATAGAGATTTGCCTAACCTACAACAGTTTAAATGGTTGTTTAAAGTCATGTTTATCCATGCAGTTGATGAGGTTTTCTGTAATATTTTCAAATTTCTATTGATCTCTGCTTGGAGGTGTTGTATTATTTTAATCTCCAACAAAAGGAACATGCATGTTTTATTTGCCATTTGCACAAGTACAGGTACATTGGAATGCTTCTATTTGCTGACTCTGTGTTGTTCCCCATAGCTTGGGGGTCACAGCGCAGGGGGGTCAGCCCCTGGAACTGGGGTTTAAGGGCATTGCTCAAGGACCCACAGACATGTGACCCTTCCGCTGAGGCTGGGGTTTGAACCAGCGACCTTCTGATCATACTCACTGCCTCATCTCTCTAATTGATTAGTGCTGAGTTCTTGAAACTGTGGTGAAATCATAATACTAGAAAACGTTTTTTGACGTTAAAAAAACTGTTAAATTATATTTTTCCTGGTAACTGTCCTTAATCATTAACTTGTTTCAAACTTCTGACATGTCGTCTCTGCTGGGCATCTGAACTCAAAGGCACAAGCCGTCTGCGCGACAGAAGTGCAGACGTGTTCAGAATTGCGAGAAAGCAGCAACGCCGTTGCAGGATGACAGTGAGGGAGCAAACGCGATTTTGGCAGCTTCCTAAATGCCACACCAATCCTCACCAGAGGGCTGTCTTGTATTTAATCAGTCATGGAGCCAAGATCAGTAGAGCGTTCTGATGAGATTTAAATGTCATCGCTTTTGGCACAGTGTGATCTTAAGTATGTACGATGTACTGATAGATACCTTGATATATATATTCGAACTTGTATCATATGTTCCTTTAAGGGCCAGTCATTTATGCTGTTGCTTGATCCCGTTGTGGGTTTGAATCCCACCTCTGCTTGCTGCATGGAGTCTCCGTGTGTTGTGTCGCTTTTCTCCAGATGCTCAGTTTTCTTCCAAAGACATGCAATAAGGCTAACTGACACCTCGGAGGTGAATATTTATGATTGTGTACGTGCTGTGTGATGGATTCGCATCAACAGACCTGACCAGCATTAGTTTCTGGAAGGTGGATGATTTATCTAAAACTGGTGGTGCTTTATACCTCAGGTATCCCACTGTATTCTTTCCCTTCACATCAGATCCCTATGATGTTTTTTAGGCCCCTCCCCCAAAACAAACGGACACTTCAGATGATTGAGACCTTCCAAAACGCCCCAGCTGATGTTTCTCCTGGAGTTAAGACAATGGCGGTGGAAATCTGAAGATCCGCACTGCTGAGATGCCGTAAAACGCAGTGAAGGGAAGTGCTCGTGTTCGTCCCAAGTCGACACTTGCCATTTTAATTTGATGAGTGTGATGTTTCATTTCATTACTAGTGCTGGTCTATGTTCTTTGAAGCTTTGGACCAGTACCAAGTGATATGGTAACAGGCTGCCAAAGGATTATGGGTACAAATGGACTTGGTCATCTGGCAAACAAGCACCCACTAATTTGTGAATGTAGCATAATGGTGAACAAACTGGGTCTATTTACCATAAAGCAACCAGACTTGGACTGAAAAGGTCAGATACAGACCAGAGAAATAAACTGTTTATATATATACACACACACACAGTTCTGGAAAAAATCAAGAGGCCTCTCCATTTAGAAAAAATCTACATTTTTAAATCCTGGTTTAATCCTGGTTCTGCTGGCAGAAGGCTATGCTGAGCAGCAGGTTGCTTCCAGGTTGAAAGTTTCTAGTACAGAAGAATAAGGTGAAACAGGAGACACTGGCAATGACCAAAATCCAACCAGGTAGAGGGCAGAAGCAACTTTCTAATGCCAGAGATGACTGGCAAGTTATCCAGCAGTATCTCATAAATCGGTGGATGACCTCAAGTGACCTTCAAAAAGAATGGGAAATGTTAAGTAGTGTGAAGTTCACTGCTAGGACAGTTCATAACAGGCTCCTGGGAGCAAGACTGAAGTCCCATAAAGCAAGGAAGAAGCCCTTCATTGACGAGAAACAGAGAAGAACCAGGCTGCAGTTTGCAGAAAATGTATATTTCACACAGATGTGTGTGTCTGTGTGTATGTGTGTGTGTATAATTTTATTCCTGACAAGTACATTCAGAAATTATGTTAGACCTTTTAAAGACAAAAGTTAAAGTAACTTGAGTTGTCAGTGAGTCTGTTTTCCTTGAGCTGTGTACAAAAGTAGGTGGTTTTTGTATAAAGATAATAGCGAAGCAGCTTAGTGTTTTCAAAGCAAGGTTCAGTTACCCTGAATTAAGGTTAAGTGTCCTTATAAGCCGATTATATTTTGGAATTATTCTGTGGGATGTTGTTTTAGTACATTGTCATGTTAGTCTACGTTCATATCCGAAACCTTTATGTAATCATTTCTTTTTGGTTGTTCAAATGAATAAAAAATGGTGTCCCTCAGTGTCAGTCAGCATTTTCTTTGTGAACCATCAAATCTGGAGCAGGGAAATACTCTTGGCTATTGTGTGTGTTAGTTCCGTTTGATAATATCGCACGTATCTTCATACACAAAAACCATGCAAGTGAATGAAGATACAAATGAATAAAAGGGCTGTTTATCTCACAAGGTGAAAACAAGATATGGCTGGAAGGATGACTGGAAGAGCCAAAATGCAGTTAGCAAGAACAGAGTTGCATCCATCCATCCATCCATCCATCCATCCATCCATCCATCCATCCATCTATCTATCTATCTATCTATCTATCTATCT
>JAODJX010000047.1:10986975-10998272 GCA_026776945.1 Isichthys henryi
ATATAAGGCGGTTGTGCAAATGGTAACAATTGAAGAGGCGGTTGTGCAAATGGTAACAATATATAAGGCAGTTGTGCAAATGGTAACAATATATAAGGCAGTTGTGCAAATGTTAACAATTGAAGAGGCGGTTGTGCAAATGGTAACAATAGTTAAGGTAGTTGTGCAAACGGTGAACAACAGAGTGAAAATGGTAGCAATCATACAAGTCAGATTCAAATTAGCAGTGGAAAGGTATGAATATAAACAGTTCTGAGGGAAGTCAGTGAATATATTACTGTCCAGGGGCAGAGGGCAGAGTGGGGAGGTAATGGACAGAGTTTATAGGTAGTTTTAAAGATGTTTCAGTGGTTGTTTCTTCTCCAGTTGCAATCATTCTTGCACTAGTGGAATGTCATAAAATGTTCCTTTGCTAATTTTAATATAAATAAGTATAGTCATTCCCTTCCACACTGTAAAAAGCCATCTCTCCCAAGAGCAGTTTGTCCAGCTTTTTTTTTTTTTTTTTTTTCCCATTTTTAAGGTGAACCGTGAAACTTACATGCCTCCGAACTGTCTTAGGAAAAATATAGTTTTATCCCTCCCTCTGCAAATACACAGATTATAAAATCTCCCCCAGATGCTGACCAAATAATATACACCTTTCTTTGCAAAGCCTATCTCTCATCTTTTTGGATTACATAGACATTGCAGGGAAAAAAATCAGCTTTTGTCTCCATAGCTTTTTAAAAGAGCATCTTTTCCCCCTGCAGTCCCCTGTTAGGAGAACTGAGCTCCCCCCCCCCTCAAAAAAAAGAACTAAAAAAATCCAGGAAAGTTTTTAAGTGGAGCAGAATGAAGCCTCAGCCTTGTACTGCCTCCTTTAAACATGCTGAGGTATTGTTGCAGGCAGGTGTGAGAGGGGGCGGGGCCCGTCAGCTACCTGATTGGCAGTTGGTTCTACTGCCTGTTTTTATATGGAAATTGGGCCCCTCGTTCTCCACTAAGTGCACAGGCTCAAACAGGGGCCTTGGCGATTCACAGCGATTTTAATAAACCCGCCATTATCTGCCTCCAGTGCTGGCCAGCATCTCTAATCCCGTTTTTTCCTCTCCTGATTCGCTCAGGAAATTGTGCTTCATCACGGGAGAATATAATCACTTATAGATCCGGTATAACTTTGGGCCGAGAGTTGGTGTACGAGGATGACTTGCCATCTGAACAGGCCATCGTCCTCCTAAACAGGTGCAATGAGAAACGATGGGTCCCATCCATGCTTAGTCACATACTACTTTATTCTCCCATTGACTCCAAGCTCATTTGCACGTGTCAAGCTCCACATCTCGTTGTGTCAGTCTTTCATTCATTCATTTATCCTCTGCTGCTTATCCAGGGGCCGGGTCTTGCTGTCTTACCATTATTCATATGCCTGCGCTTATTCATTTTTTTTATAGCCTGGGGTGGTGTGGTGGTGCTCTGGTTAGCATAGTTGCCTTATGCCTCTGCAGACCTCGCTCAGTGGTGTTTGTATGTTTTCCCCAAGCTACCGTGGGGTTTCCACTGCATTTTCTGGCTTCCCCCCACAGTCCATAAAGATGCTGAGGTGAATTGCACATGACAAATGTTCCATCAGTGTGAATGGTATCTCTGTGTGTGCGTATTAGGGTTATATTACACTGTGGGGACCAAATGTCCCCTACAATGGCATAAAAACCAGTTATTTTAGGTTTTTTAAGATTTATGAATGCAATCCAAAAAGTAAAAATGCCAGAAATTGTGTATTTTGTTTGGTTACTTATGGTTAAGGTTAGGGCTGGGTAGGGGTTAAGGTCATCATGTTGGGATTAGAGTTTTCCCCATGGAAATGACTGGAGAGTCCCCACAAAGGTATAATTACACACCTATTTGTGTGTGTGTGTGTGTGTGTGTGATGGGTTGGCACCCCATCCTTGGTTAGTCCCTGCCTTGCACCTATAGCTTCTGGGACAGACTCCAGGCCTCTACGACGCTGCATAGGACAAGTTATTAATAATACATTCTCTTTTTCTATATCTCCTTTTGTCTTTATTCTATTTATTGCTCTTTTGTATTTTTGTCTTGTATTTCTATTACATTTAAATTGTATACAAAACAAATGCCCCATCCTGGGTGAATGAACGGATTCTGATATTGTGATTTTCTTGCAGTATTTTCCCCACCTGTTTAGTTACTGGGGTTTCGGAGAGACATACTTTCTGCTTTACTGAATGGCATCGCATAGTTTCAAAATTAAATTGCCGAAGATACTTCTAGAGGGCCTGATGTGTTAGTTTGAGCAGTCAGATTTTCACAATCACGGGTTGTTTGCTTTCCCCACACTGTGCATCAGTGGATACATCTGGCCTGTCTCCTCCTTTATCCGGTATCAGCGACATATTTTACTGGAGTCGCTGATTGAAGAGTAAAGATGCAGAGATTGCACAGGAATTATTGCAAAAGAGCACATTATTGACTTTGACTTATGTATCCAACATCCTTCACAGACAGCAGACACCTGACCTGTACTGTGGGAATACAGAAAGGATTAAATCGTAGGCCTGCCGAACAATTTATTTGTTCATTTGCATGTTTGCGTAAAGCGTGTTAATCTACTGAATTCCTGTTGCCACGACAATGTAATATGACTACCTAGTCTGCACATGTTGTTTGTATGTGAATTATTGACGCTGTGTTTTCCACACTGAAAACTAACCTACATCTGTACCTCCAGTGGCTGGATACTTCTGGGACAAATGGAGTCACACGGATACATTTTGTAGAAGTCGGGATCAACCCTTATTCAAAAGGCAGAGCTTGGAATGGGAAATGAATTCTGAAAGCATATGAATCACCTTTGGATTGCCAATCAGACTTCTCACCTCACAATATACAGGGAAATAAAAAATGCAATAAAGAGGGACAGAAAGTCTTATTAATTTAGTAGAAAAACTGCAAGTTTATTGGTTTTATAGCAAAAATCATTGCTTTATTCATTTGTTTACAAAAATATACTGTATATCACATTAGAAAAAAACTGCAATTTTAAGTAAAACATTTATTTCGAGTAGCAAATTGAAACCCAAAACAACTGTTCTGAGTAAGTTAATTGACAAGCAGCCTCACTGGGTGCTTTTTTAATTAGTAACACCTTTGCAATAACAGGAAACACCAAACATTTGTGTTTAGTATCCATTTGGAAGACACACACACACACACACACACACACACACAAAACTGCACTTAATAACAGAATGACGAAAACAGAACTGAAAGAATAGGCCAAAAAATTTACTACACTTAGCAAAAACAGAAAATCTCTGTGCAGAAGATATGTACAGATATGTTAAACATTGTTTGCCAGTGGACTTTTGTTATGAAGCCATTAAATTTGCAAAATCTTTACAGAATTAAGCAAGCATCCCAAGACTTTCTGTGAGTAGTGTATAATGCTGCTTAGTGAAAATAAGGCTTTGTTGTGAATGGTCTGTTTACGTTGTGAGTGTGTGAGAGTAAACAGACTGGAGATGCCGTTATCTTTGCCATGATGGCAAGCAGTGGTATCTCCGTCTTCTGATAGGTGGATTAGCCAATGGATTGTTCCAGGATTAAATTATTAACCTTTGCCTGAAGCCAGGGAATAAATGGGAATTTCTTTATATGTTATTTTTTTTTTTATAGATCTAATGACGTTACATTTAGATGTATGTTGCCCAGCCAGTGTTTCTGTCTAAAGGGCTTTACAGTTGAACTCATGACTACAGCCTGGATCAGTTCTGAGAAAGTACTTTGTTTGAGAAGGCAACATACCCCTCTGCTACCTACTACTCCAGGGGTCCATTTGTGCCTCGTAGTGAGAATTGCAAGTACGGTGCGTTAAAACTATGGCTTTCAAATTCAGCCATTGATCCAGGACTGCTTAATGCCGTTGCTGTACCTACCCAAGTGGATAATATGCCAGAAGAACAGAGTGTAATGCAAGGACGGGGTGAATGTGCAAAACCGAAGCACATCTAACTAGTCAATGAGAACCAATTACGGCCTATTTACTAAGGATTTATGCAACGTGTGGGGTGATAAAGGATTGTGTGACTTGATGGTGGGAAGGTCGGTGTTTCTAGATTCTAGGAAAATACTATTAAGTCTTATGGAAAAGGTGAGAGTTTCCAAATTGCCCGTTGGTGTGAATGAGTGTGCCCTGCGATGGGCTGGCGCCCCATCCTGAGTTGTTCCCTGCCTTGCACCTGTAACCTCTGGGATAGGCTCTGGATCCCCCGTGACCCTGAATAGGACATGCGGTTTCAGAAAATGCATGGATGGATGGATGGAAAAGGTGAGTACGTTTAAAGGCAACTGAATACAATGTGATGTACTCATAGAAAACTGCTAATTCATTCGTTTGTGGTGTAAAACACATGGAACATGTAGTTAGAGGGACACAACACTCATACGATCTTGCCTGACTGACAGTTGAAATGATAAAGTCGTGTCCGTGAACTGAAAGTGAAGGAGATTACGGTGGAGAGACAGATGAATAAACAAGGCCACTGTGCTTTTGTGGATGGCGCGTTTATACTGCTTATACGGCTTACCCTCCACGCTTAGGAAGAGTGTGAATGCAAGGCGCACCTATATATGACAAAAAGATTATTGTCGTACGAGTATTTCTGTGGCAACCTATTCGACAAGGTCATTCTCCTCAGGGCTGGCGGGCAACTAAAGGCTTCTGTTTAAAAAATGTCTGCACCTCTTCTATAGAAAATCCTTGGGGGGGGGGGGCGGTGTCTCTAATGATATAAGCTATTTTTCAACACATGTAAGTCCTTTTCCTTGTTTGGCCTTCGGTTTGGTCTTTTGTAAAAAAAAAAAAAATTGTCATTCTTTTCTGCATTTTCTAGGCCACTATGTCTTGACTAGACTAATGTCTCTTCACTTCAGGAAGAAGGTCTTTAGCCACCAGAAGGAACAAAGGTTGAAATCCCCAAGAATAATGTACTTAACAATTAGAAGGTGCCGGAATAAAATAGCCAGTCGATTGCTAGTTGTCCCCTTGTCTTTGCATAGGTAAATGAAAAAAAAGGTTTAGGGCCATTTCTTGTGACTTGGAGAGAATGAGGTTATATCTGATCTGAGTATGACTATTAGCCTTTTGAGAATGGCGGGTATGAAGGAAACATCTGCAATGTCCACATCTTTGTCACTTGGAGCGATTGGAGTAGTTGCTGGCAGAGCAGAACTGGCAGTATAATTTAACACCGAGAGTGTTAATATGAAGAATGCGACTTTTGTGTTAAATTAGCAGGGCTGATTTCGTGGCGAGGCTACGGGGGCTACAGTCGCGCGGATTCCGAAGCATTGACCGGGCTGCGCTCCTGCTGAATCGCTGACCTTCGGCATTTCACCACCGATGGTGATGCCTTCGCAGGCGGGCTCTCGGTCAGCGGGGCTCTTCGCCCGCTTTACACATCAAACGGCGGCAGGACCATTGCGCCAGTTCCTGTCTCCAACAGTCACTCTGAAAGACGAGTCGTCTGAAGTCGAGACGCAGAGTTGCAGCTTCAGCCTCAGAACCTCAGATCAGTGGGTAGCCCTGGAGGCATGATTACCATTTAGCACGCCCCCCCCACCCCAAAAAAAAACCCCTAGCCCTCGCTTCCTGTGGGGGTCAACTTACCCTTTTTAGCTTCAGGCCTGTGTCTCCATGTCCGTATCTCTTTGTAGGATCTTGTTTGCCAAAACAGCCACTGAATAAGGACAATTATGATTGGAAAGCTTTTTACAGCTTTTTCTCTGTGAGCTGCTCTGACCCCCCTTGCCCCAGCCCTCACTCCGAAATGTGATCCTAAAAGGGCTCGGGACGAGCGGCTTGCGCTCTGTGTTTTGCTGTTTGCCTCCTTCTCATTAAGCCTTCGCTACACACGCTCAATAGAGGCCCCGGGCCCCGGGCCCTTTGTCATCCGAATGTTTGCTCTTCTGTTCTCTTTGGCTTTAAAAAAAAGACAGAAATACAGTATACTGGGTGTCAGGACAGCCCCGCTATTCGTTTGACCATAAAACAACTGTTAACCACCACATATTAGCCATTTTCTAACAAATCCCAGGTGTTTTCGTTTCTTAGAGATCTTTTGTCGAGAGCTGCTTTGAGTTTTGCCCATTTATGCATCCTTCCATGTTCCGTAAGCACTTATCCGGTACAGATTCACCGTGAGCCTTGAGCGTCTCCCAGGAAGCACAGGGCATGAGGCAGTGGGCCGGCCATCAAAGGGTGCGCACTTACGCACACAATCGCACACAATAAGGGCAATTTAGTGAACACCCGTTCACCTAACTGCGTTTATCTTGGATTCTGGGGGGAAATCGGAGTACCTAAGGCAACCCGTACAAACACAGGAGGATATACAAACGTCAAACAGACACACTCAGCCCGTGGCATAAAATGATAGCGATCTGTTAAAATCTTTTGTACTGTCATCTTTTGGGATTCTCGCTATAGAAATGCCGGTGACTGGTAAGCTTGAGGAAAAGTGCCAAGTTCCCATGTGATGCCCTTACTGGCCGAGGAGGTGCGTGTCAGAAGGCGACGTGGGCAGTGCAGGAGCAGGTAGGCGCAGGAGCAACGCCTCACACACGCTGATCTCTGGGAAAACAAGTCTGACATTTACGGCAGAGGTGCATTCTGGGTATCATGAATGTGTCAGGAATGAAATGTGTTTGTTTGCACGACCTTCGGGGAATGAATCATCATTTTTTTGTTTTTTTTTTTTTTATTACTACTTAATGCTTTTTTTGAGAGTAAAAATGCCAGAATATTTTGCTTATTTATTCTGGTCTTCCATCTGTAGCCATACCATGCCATGCTGGTAGCTGAAAATCAATCAAACGTACCATTAATGGGTAAGTGTCAGAGAGATGCATGTGTGTGTGGGTTTATGTGTGCGTATATGTGTGCGTACGTATGTGTGTTTTGTACGGGTGCGTGTGCCTGCCTGTTTGTGTTCGGCCTGTCGCTCAGACTTAATCTGCTCCCCGAAGCTGCACTTATCGGCCATGTGTGCTCCTGTATGGTAACGGCCCTGCACGTTTAAATATGCACATGTACGCCGATGGAATAAACCATAACAGAATCAACAGGACAAGCTTCACTGTATTTGTACGGCGCCCACAGAGCCAGCGGAGTGGCGGATCGTAAAGGGGAGGTCAGCAGGGCCGCTGGCTGGGGCGGGCCCATCGCGGAGGCCATCTTTTTACGGCATCCCCCACTCTTCCTTTGGCCCCCTTTTGCTCTGCGCCGCCTCTGCTTTCAAACTTTCCATTGTGGGTTCTGGGGAGGAGAAAGGGAGGGGGGTGATTTCCTATTGAGAGTCAGTCACTATACATTAATTACCACTTCCCCAGTGTGCCGGGGTTTTCAGGGGAGAGGGAGGTGGGATCCATAAAGTGCGGCCTGCTTTGAAAGGGCACACTTCCCTCCCGCCTGCCTTTCGTATGCGGCCCACTGCAAGTCCCTCCCCAGGTCTCCCCTCTTACTCCCTTCCTTTGGCTGGGGGTGGGGGGGGGGGATATTCATCAGGTGAGACAAAAGGGCCATTCCTGGGCCACCTTTGCTTTTTTTCCTGGCCAAAGGTGCACCGCCGTTAACTCCGCCCACCCCCAGCAGGCCTGCATCAGGTTTAGAATCTGCTGACTGGCTAAATGCTGGGGCAGTGTCTCTGGGAGAATGATGGAAGGGCACTTCGGCCTCTTGCGATCGCTTTACATTAAAAGTTCCACATTTAAATGGAGAGGAAAGAGAACAAAATAAGCCTAGTTTATTGAGAAGTATTAAACCTTGCCACTGTTTCCAATAAAAGTGCCTTTTTATCCTCTCTGAGCGTCGCCAAATGTGGAAAATGAACTGTGGCCAGTCGTCTTCAGTTTCTTGGGCAGATAAGGCTGCGTCTCACCGCATGACAGGATTTCTGCTTTGTCTAACATCGCTGAATCCGCGGGAGTTTTTGGCTCACCCTGCAGAGGCACAAGAGCGGTGGAACTAAGAGTGTGAAAATTTTGCTCCTGAAAGGCGGTATAAACAAAACTGGCTTAGAGCCTCAATGCCATTTCTGTTCTTCCAATTGTGGTGGGAAACACTGTTTTGTGTGTGTGTGTGTGTGTGCGTGCGTTTCTGAGTGCAGAGACATACATATGAGTGCACGTGTACAAGTCGATACGCTCACGCACGTGTGCGAATGTGTCCATGCACATGTGTGTGTTTGTCCATACGTGTGTGTGTCCCTCCATGTGCAGTGCTTCTGCTACATTAGGAAGGTTGCTGGTCCAAATCCCATGACTGACCAAGTGATTTCACCACTGGCCCCCTCAGTATGGCCCTAAAGCCCCAATTGCTCAAGGGACTGTCAGATTCTACATTTTCCTAAAAAAAAATGTTCCTTGCTTTTGATAAAAGTGTCTGTTAAATTAACAAAACATAAAATGTTTGTGGTGAAGCGAGCAGCTGGGTGTGTGAGTATGTACTCTTCCGCTCGTCCTCGGCCATCCTCTCACCACACGCAAAGCAAACCTCTCCAAATGCCTCGCCAGAGCTTGTCTTTAAGATTCCAGCAAGGGAGGCGGCGCATGGGGGCTGGGAATGTCATGTTCACTTTGATTAAAAAAATCACATACATAGGATTAAAACTCTTGGCACTGAACCGCAACCTCTGCACAGTGAAGTTACCCCAGATATTTGCAGGACAGGCAGTCTTTTCTGAGCCGGGAGTTCTAATGACTTAACTTCCGTTGAAAAATATCCCATAAGCCCCGACACACCCCCCCCCTCCCCACCAAACATGATACGCAAATTTAACTGTCTTACTACCTACTTTAAAACCATAACTGATGATGTGATGGATTAGGATCTTAACTTTAAAGTAATTCTTAAAATAATAAAGTCTCATTTTTCTTTTTTTTTCTCATTTTATGGGTTGTTTTTCGGGTTTGTATGCTCTCCAGAACTTGTATTGTTCAGAAATAATATGGGATAATTTCCTTGGTAACATAACAACAGTGTGTAGCTCTTACTCCGCTGTTGGACTCTGCTCATTGATAAGAAAAGAAGCTCAGAATTTTCCCTTTGCTTGTTCCATTCACAGCTTAAAGACCACTTATCTTGCTTCACAGGTTTTAATGAACTGGAAGTATAATTTTACAGATCTGCATAAAATATATAGACAGGTTTTAATATTTAAAAAAGAAATTTATGACTAGAGTGGTTATTTTAGGTCTTACCAAAATCCTTAAAATAAAAATGCCTAAAATAATTATTTTAGGTTTTACTATACTTTTTTAAATCAATGTATAATGACATCCGTAGATTTGTGTGTAACATACATATTCACAGATGAAAGTTTGTAGTGTTTGTTCCTGAATGGTCACAGGTGTCTTCGGACGTGCCTGTCAGGTGATGTAAGGGTGTGTTTCGGTGTGGATGGCACTCCCTGAGCATGAAGCTGCTCCCACATTAGATACCTCATAGAGGACCACTCACAGTCGCTGGTTCCAAGGTGGGGCCCCGCTGTAGGTGTTTGATGTGGGTGCTTAGTGATGCAAGTGGCATGTTTAATGTGAACAGAGCAGAACATGTGAGGCCACCAGGACATTTAATAGAGTGAGGTTCCTCAATGTCTCTGTGTGGTCCAGTGGGTTAGGACACTGTACTTGAGATCAGATGGTTGTTGGGTCAGATCTCAGGGTCAGCTGAGTGACACCTCTATTGGGCCCCAGAGTAAGGCCTCCAGGCACTGTCTAATCCTACCTTCTCAAAAAGCTGTATGTTACTTTGGATGAAAATAAATCAAATGTAAAAATATATATATATATATATCTGTTCAGGAGCTGCTGCAGGTGGCTACTGGAATTGGGCAGTACTGATGTCAGCAGAGAAAGAGAGATATCGCTCCCCAACCAATGGCAGCTGTCAAGGTTCTAATGAATATACTGAAGCAATTTAACTCAGCACGCCTCACCATTGTATATTGAAATATCCATGGCTTTTCTTAATTTAGGTGCCACATGAGGAAGTAGCTATTTTTGCCCGGCTGCCTCCATCTCCCACCAAACTGAGAGCAGCTCCGCTCCCAGACCTGTTGCCTTTAAGAAGCACTGTGAAAGCTTGGCTCCCTAAGCTGCCTGCAATTAAATCTACTTATTCCTGAACTATTAATCCAGTGAACCCCCCCAACCACAGGCAACAAACTGTCATGAAATGTAGTCTGACACCATTCAGGTTCTCAGGTTAGCTGTAGGAAAACATTTTGCAGGAAAAGAAGTGTATAGCGAGGTATATATACTAAAGTATATATAATGAAAAAAGGTTTTGAAGGCTGTAAAATGCAGGTTTTAGATGTCCCTGGCTTGCATGCTTCTAGTTAGATAGTCCATGTGTATCATCTCCGGGGAGTGACTAGTATCGGTTAATCTCTACTAACGCATCTCAGGACCTACAAACACATTGAAGTTTTGTCATCTGCTTAGGTTGATCAGCCATAGGTTCAGCCAGAGGCCCTTAGATGCCCCGCTTACTCACCTGTCGAGCCCCGTCCCTTCTGTGTTTCGATTGGCTCCCCATCATAGTTTATCACGTCACTCACCCTTCTCAGCCCCACGAGAGGCTGGGGATTCCCGAGTTGACACACCCCCCTCCCGCCCCGCAGTTACGCATGGCGGGTTTCTCGAGCGATACTTGCCCGCCATGACTGCGTGCTAATAGACATAGCATGCCTGAGGGGGTGGGGCTTCGCTGTACACCCACCCACCCATTCCAAAACTGTGGCCAAAACAGCCCACATGCTACTGACTGACTTTCTAGTTGTTTTGCCCTTGAGGTTAAGAACTAACAAAAGCAGAAAAAAACTAAAACCAATTTGGACTGGAAGAACGAGAAGGTTTTGCTTGGCTTTGCAGATGCCGTCCAGCTCAGTGTCACCAACGTGGTCGTCCTTTAATATTACGTAATCCGCATATCTCTTCAGAATCAGGGCAAGGATTTCTGGCAGGTTCGGGGTTTAATAAAGCCTGAGAACGACAGCTTTTAATAAGGTCTTGCATGATGAGCCATGTCAGCCTGGGGAATGTGTGGTATAAAATTTATTACTGGTGTTCTTATTTGGCATGTGTTTTGCAGGCGTGTGTGTGCGTGCATGCGAGTGTGTGTATTTGTGTGTGTGTGTGTGCATGATGGCAGCCCCGTGCAGGTTCAAAAGATAGTTAAGAAGCTGTGCAGGAACCTCCTCCTCACTGCATGGGGCGGGGGGGGCGGCATGTGGATT
>JAODJX010000047.1:11052678-11075676 GCA_026776945.1 Isichthys henryi
CCATACATTTCATGCGCATTTTACAAACAACTAAAAAAGAAGCTCAAGGTATAGACATTTAATGAACCGTTCGTTACATTCATCTACGAACTGATTGCACTAGCTAATGACTTACGTCGAAGCTCTCACAATGAACGTAATGCGCAAAACGTACGTATTTCGAAAGGACGCAAAATCTGATGCGTATGTCCTTTGCGTATCATCTGAGTACCACAACGTTTAATATGTTGAGCATAACAGTAATTTGACCGTTTTTATTCAGTTAGCGAGACTGTAAACACGTCCACGCGTTCGGGGGAGAGTTTTACCCTCTCTCCCATTCAGACCACTCCGGCTGCGCCAGAGAAGTAAAATGAGCCTTTGTGGGCTCCATTCAGAATCCAGACCAACTTTTGTAAACCCTTTATTCTAAAAGCACACAAAAGGCCAATCTTTTTATAACTAAATAGGGTAACGAAGTATTGAATTTTAGCAATGGATTTAACTGAAATACTTGCTCCGGACAAGACTTAGGGTAAATTTTATAGACTATTCCATTTTCCTTAAATGCGATTAAGACCATTTGCGGACTTTAATATGCAATCAAATGTCAAATGTCCCCCATCATACAGGAGCACTAGCTACTTAATAAAATCAGCGACCATGTAAACTGCCGTCTAAGGTGATTATACTGAAACGGCCGAATGACACATTTTGATGCAATTTAAATATTATTTTTTTTACGGTTAGTAGAAAACACCGGGGCAAAATAAGTGAAAGAGAAAGTAATTGGAATACAAATATAAACTATGAAATTCTTAGTGATTGATAAAAAATGTTTTACTGTCGAAAGCCGCCAACTGAACTGTTAAGGCGTTTCATGTGTCTCTGCAGCAATAAAATAATTAGGCTCCTGATCATCTTTGGAGCTAATATGGTGGAACCGATGGGCTAGGGGATTTTTTTTGACAGGGAAAGATATTACAGTCCTTGGACTGGTACCTAAGAACTTAATTTGGGATGCCTCTAGCCTGTCCTGTGCTCAGTTGTTCACAGTAGGGTGCTTAATTAAATGACGACGTTTATGTGTCACAGGTTGGTCTGTTTAAGAGAGAAAAAAAACACATTTAAACAAATATTTCATATTCCTCTATTTGTACTTTAATATGTTTTGTGAATGTTCAAAATAAGATGCTTGCGTTTTTAAAGGGGGTGTTTAATTCCAACCTGTCGGTCCAGTAGATGAACCGCTCTTTCGCCTGTCCTTTTCACAACGTGTATGACGCAGTTAAAGTTATAAAAGCTCACAAAAGTGCTGTTTTTATAGGGCGGATCTTAAACAGACATTCCCCCGGGGTACAATTGACAAAAGATAGACACTTCGTCACAGGCTGTTTTTAGCCACTACAGGCTCCGATCAAACGAGGTTTATTGTAATCTATATTAATACCCGGATGGCAGTGTTCCAGCGTCCATCGGCGGCATAGACTCCCTGCCAATCATCGGCACAAAAAAGAAAAAAGAAATCTGTGATGAAAACTGTTTAAAGTTTGCCCTCGTATAATAACATGGGGTCAGGGATGTACTGGTGCTGAGGTGTTCGTGTGACAGATTTCGTGCACAGTTAAAATAAAATACATTTTTGCAAAGGTATAGTATAAATAATAATTTAAAGCATTAACAGATTTGCACAACAGAGTAGTAAAATAATAATAATAAAGAAGAAGAAGAATATTGCAGAGAAGATAAACTTAGTAACCACGGCTTAGATCTTGGTGCCTATTAACTAAATGTGTTTATATTTTGTAGCAATGCAAGTATTCAAGATTATATGGGAACTTTTAACGTTTTTTGCGTCTTGCTCGGCATGCCTCTTCCTGCTAATGCCAATAGTGTACCTATTACTTCTGCTTCACGCGACTGTGCCCCCCCCCCGCCCCCCTTTTCATCAGGCTGATGCCTTGCTGCATCAAAGCATATATTGTTCAAAGCATGGGGTGAACTAATAGCCGTGGATACATAGGAGGACTGATGCCCTAAACGCCGCGGCGTTTTTAAAAAGTTTCAATAAATAACCGGTAACCAACAAATTACATCTCGATGACTTGCTGACCTTGTCGACCCTTTAAAAATCATTGTTAGTTCGAAAACTTTCGATCACTCGTCACTTGTTTCTAAGTTTTTCTGTTTTTTGGTTATTTGAAATTTGAACAAACCATTCAGTAGATTCTTTAAATATCAATTGTGACATTAGAACGTTTAAGTGTTCTAAACTTTATGTCTGTAATATCGAGATGTAATAAACGCCATCTATAATCAGCCTCATTTGACTACAGTACTTTGCAGTCGGGGATTGTGGAGGTCTATCATGTAACTGTCTTTCGCGACGTTTCTGAAAAAAGTTATTAAAAGTTGTTAATAGACAGTATTGTATCCACATCCGTGTTTAAGTTCCTGCACTCAAAGAAATTAATGCTAATAGTCAAAGCGGTCAAAAGGTTTCCCCCATTTGGACATGTTCATAAACAAATATTTTAATCAGTTTTTAATCGGTATAGGTATAATGTTTGGGTTTTATTGACTCGGTCAATCAGCGATATCTTTCATAATATAATGACAATACTTTGTTGAACAAATTAACAAATTATTGATAAGTTGTTAAATTATGTAATCCAGTGCGTTATCACACAAAACTACCATAGAAACAACAAAAGATCAAAACTGATTATTGCATCAGTTGTATTCCATTTTCTCTTTCAGGTTGTCCAAATATTGTTACTTATTTATTTATTTTTATTATAAAGTGGCATTCGAATGGGATGTGCAATAACAAGTCTAATTTTATCACGATACCAATAATTCTTTTTAACAATGCACATGTGATCAGAGGTCTATTAGGTTTAAACCATGGAACATCAGTTAAATGTACGATAATTATACTACCGTAATGATGCATAAAGTTCGCAGCGTAAAGTATCCGAAACCAAAAGAAGGCTGTAAACTCCAGACACATAAACTTCTCCAAACTTTACCGAATATTGATAAGGATGCGTGTTACTAAAACCAAAGGAAACACTAAATTATTCCTAGTATTCATGAAACAGTGTCAGCACCCTCGGACAGAAAAGCAGAGATGTACCGTTTAATTTCCAGGCAGCAGAGGAGGAGGTTTTCACCTCATTATTGTACATCGTTTTGACACTATCTAATCTGCGGAATGGTGGCGTCCATTTAAATGACACCATATTATGAATTGAAAGCCATCTTTGGTGCTGTTATTTATATTTAAATTACTGTCACCTATCGAAATGTTGCGTGCAACAAAAACGCAAAGTCTTCTGGTAGTTTTCACGATACGCCTATACGTTCGTGTGAACTTTGAGACTGTCGGTTGTGTCCAACCACACATGTATGGCATTGTAGTAAAACGGCAGTTATTTTACTCCCTCCGCCCCCCGAAAAAAAAATAAATAACGAATGTTTTCTATATTAGGATTACACACGGTGTGGAACGCGTTTACCTCTTAATCTAACAAATAATGTTTAAGAACATTATAACAATGATTGTGCTGGGGGGGTGTGGTCAGGCTCAGAGGTCAAATGATTTGTGAGGCGTGCATAGGCCCGCGTATAGAGAGAGAGAGAGAGAGAGAGAGAGAGGGAGAGAAACCCCGAGCTGATGCCATGCTGGATGACTGTGAGTTCTATTGAACAGGCTGTGCTTTTCGGTCGCGTGAAGGCCCCCATCTCCACCCATCCACCCACCCCACATTAACCCCCACCCCTACCCCCGCCCCGTTCCCTGCACCTGCACTGGGTCAGAGAGCAGCGGCCATTCACCAACGACGGACTGTTAAAAGAGACGACATCTCTGGCAGTTTGCAATTCTGCGCTATCTCGGAACGTTACGCCCCCGCCTACGAAGCGAGAAAAACACCGTAGTGCGGTTTTGCAGAATAATGTTATTTTTAGGGAGCCCGTGGCTTCATTAAATTAATTAATTAATTACAAGAGCGATTCATTATTCAATAATAAATACTTATGCAGCGAAAGCAAAAGCAATTTCGCCAGCTGAGGGTTATTACGTTTGGGTAAGACATAACAGTACCCTATTAGGCTACTTTACTAATATATTAACTTCCAAATAGCGTAAAGGACGGCATACGGCCCCGCAGTCTTGACCATATATACAGGGGCGAAATAAAGTTAATTTGTGTGTCTTCTTAAGTGTTTGCATTTTTGCAGAAATAAGGCAGACCCATCCCCAAATGTCCTTTGTGAATCGAAGGCCCATGACGTCACAGGAGTACACATAGGCATACAGTATGGGAGTGAATCTGGCAGGACACGATAAGATTCTCCGGAGGAGTTTCTACTTGTTAAGAACATTAATTACTTATCATTTTCCAGTGTATTTCCCAGAGCGCGCTCCAAAATGTATCCCATCTGCAGGTTTCAGTCTCGGTTAAAGGAGGTTGCCGCACTTCTCAGTTTTTAAATAAACAGCTTGCTGACTTTGATAATTATGACAAACGACTTTGCTGCAAGGGTTTTGCGTGAGGTATCAAATACTCCACAACCGGAGAGCGTGCAGCCATAATCTAGGCCGCCGTATAGGCTACCATAATATTATAGCCTATGTTTATGAAGAATTTTTACTGGAGAATAGATGTGTGTCGTTTTAAGGCAGTGGGCCTGATGTCCTATAAAGTACATTAAATGCATGTACATACAAAGGAATGAAAGCAGGCGACACAATATTTGATACCGTAAAGCCTGACATTGTTCGATTTTAAAAGGAAAATCTGCCCAAACATATGAATTTTAAGATGAAGTAAACTAAACTTGAGACGTGTGGTTTAAGTGCGATAAACTATCTAACAGTCAGATTTTTTTATGTGTTGTTTTGTCTTTATCACTCTCTTTACCTGTTGCATTCACTACAAGGGGCAACACTTCCATCCATGTCAAAATCACCACATACAATGGTGATAAGCATAGCTGCTAAAGTGCTCTTTGACTGAATTAACAAAGTTAAGGTTTTCAGCGAAAAGGTTCAAAATAGTTGGGAATGGCACGTCCTGGATACATGCATTTTTTTTCTACCATGAATCAGTAAACGCAATTTGATTCGAATTTAGAACGAATTCGATTTATATTTGTCCTTAAAGTATCGAAATCCTAGCATTGTTTTAATATTAGGCCTATGTAGTTTATTGATGATCTTATTCGAACAGACTCCATAAATTCTCGACGTAATTCTATAGGCCTGCTTTAAGAAACAATTCCTCTTTAAATGAATACAAAAATATCGCGAGATTATTCATAAGAATTAATGACAATCTATTACCATAGTACGCTGTAAAGCCCACAGTTTATCGAACGGATTCCGCTATTACAACTAGATCGACTGCTTGTGTAAATAATTAATTGAACCACTGCTCCTTGACCCTATGAAAGTCCAGTAGGGACGCATTTGTGGTAATAATACTTTGCAATGAGCCCTCGTCAAATATTCATTTAGCGGTTAATGTGAGCTTTTCTCCCCAGAGACCCCATGTAATAGAAGCTTCCCGGCTTTGGCAAGGGACTGTGCTAATCTACGTCTGCGGTTCGGCAAAATATTTTAACACCCGTCAGATTTGAAGCGCTGTTCAATTCCCCAGGGATGCCCATCTTAAACACTGCTCGGTTCTTAAATACACACGGCCGTTGACATCAAAAAGTAACCCTATCAAATACATTAACGCAATCTGACTAAATTTATTGCATTTTAAAATGAAAAACAGTTGTACGAAAAACAGTAAAAATGTCCAGGAATACATTAACCAACAAAACACGTTAGCGCGCACTCTGTGACACATTAAATAAAACATTGTAAATGTTGTTAACGTGTTTATTTAACCTTTTCTTGATATTCTGGCTTCATATAAAATTAAGGCTTGGCTTTCTCCTAAGTGTTTTACATTAAATATCTTCAAGAAGTTTCAGTTTGAGGGAAAACATCAGTCTATAATATCCACATTTTCCCGGAAATATTCACATATGCAGACATCATTCTAAAAATTCTAACTGACATTTTAAACAGCAAACGGTTCAATACGTAAAAGAATTACTCTTCATTAGCGGCACAATTAATATTTTTATTTAAAAAAATATTACAGGTTTTTAAATATTGCATCGCTTCCAAAACTGAAACGCATTTATCACTGATTCTGAACTTACATGAGGTTAAATGGGCAAATGTCCTTTCATCTATAGACTTTATACGTCCGGGTAAATAAATATATCCGTATTTCTTAAAGACTAACACATTTATGAAATGCTACTTCAACAGCCACTGGTAAGAAAAAAAGATCTTCGAGCTAAGCGGCAGTGGAACTTAATTGAAGTTACCGATGACAAGGAAAAGCAAGTGATTACCTGCGAAAATATAACAAAGAAAAAAGGTAAGTGACACTATATAGCGCCTTACAATGTGGAATATTTTTAAGTGGATCCTACTTTCAAAAACTAGGACGAGAAATTGACTGCTCGTAAAACACTGTGGTTTTTGAGATCTGAACTTCAGAAAATAACACACAATCATTATTGAGGCCGCAAAATTAATAACAAGAAAAAATCTACATGCATCGGTTCAATTTCAAAGAAGTATCGTTCCGTGCTTGTTTTCAAGAAACAGCTCGTCTTTCGCACACTACATGAATGCCAATTGAAATGGTTCACGTTTCAACCAAAAGGGTGGTTTCAAAACCAGCACTGTCAACATTTCAGAAGTTTAGATACCAACACAACCAGCAGATTAATGCCACGGTCGGGCCTAAATATATGTTAAGTGTATTTCATGTTTAAGCAATTTTTAAATTCCCATTAAGGTATCTATACATTATTCTATTCGTTTTAGTACTTCTGCAACGTTACTAGCGAATTGACTATAGCAAATAATTACAATCAAAACTCAAACAATATACGTGTATCCAAATTTCAAAAATTTATTATTTTCAAACTCTGCATATTGAAAAAACTGAACCGTAACTGTTATAAAGATGATATTAGTTCAAATATATATGTACATGGAGTGTTGGCGACTGTCCTAAACAGTGCCGAATTTTAAAATACAACTACAGAACTTAAAATTGAAAAATAAAACTAAATATCACAATAAATTTACAGAAATATTACAAACCATGAGAAATAAAGAACACAAACTTATTATATAAGAAATGAAAAACAGGGGACGAAAATATAAATTAACAATTCGCGTAACTCTCTGTCCTTTCATATATGCAAAAATTAAAACTGTTTAGTTTGCCATAAACCGTTAAGGATACACTTTTTACCTGATTCTTTAAACTTTTTTTTCCCTTTGTAAGTTTTGCGATATTCAAACCAAGCTGAACTCAAACAAATGCTCTGCGATTTCCACATTTGAAATGCAACAACTTTTTTTTTTCATCTACGAACATTAGGCATTTTCATTTGCTATATGTCTGATAAATACTGTACAAAAGTTGCTCGGAATAATAAAACATTTAATCGATAGACATTTAGCGTTCCACTAGAACATTTCCTGGAAAATAAAAAAAGAAAAAGTTTGTGTTCTTTCCTTGAGTTCTGTACAGCTTTCCCCAACCCAAAATGTTCTGTACAAAAATAGTCCAGTTTCTGTAATAAACTTTAACCTACATATGCGACAATGGGAGCGTGCCATTAATTGCTGTACCGGGTACTGGTGCGGTCTGGTAATGCTGGGGCATGTGCAGTCTGCTTTGGGCCGTTTGTTCTGGCACTTCAGCCCCCGGTAAGTACATACTGATCATGTCCCGAAGGTCTCCGGTCTGACAAGGAGGAGCCCTCGAATGCGTGGTAGATGTGACCACCGGTGGGCTCGAACTGGACTCGGACTTGACCACAGAACCCATGGAACCAAGCGTCATTCCCGGGGTACTCTGCTGGGAGTAGGACATGCTATACGTGGGCGATCCGTTCATGTACGTCTGCGAGCTGGTCATTGAGTTATACTGCAGCGCGCTCATATCATAGCGATGCATGGGTTGCATTTGCGCCGTGTTGTGAGCGTTCAAGCCGGGGTGCTGCGGGTAGCCAAGCTGCTCCTGCATCATACCATAGCCGCCGTTGGTCCAGCCATTCATATGCGCATAGCTGTCCATCCTCTGATTGACCCCAGCACCCAAGCCAGCCCCCACACCTACCCCGGCGCTCATAGCATTACCTCCCGGGGCAAGAATCCCACCTGGTAGAGTGTATTTGTCCTTCTTCATCAGTGTCTTGGTTTTTCGCCTGGGCCGGTATTTGTAATCCGGGTGCTCCTTCATGTGCAGGGCACGGAGGCGCTTGGCTTCGTCGATGAACGGTCGCTTCTCGCTCTCAGATAAAAGTTTCCACTCTGCCCCGAGTCTCTTGCTAATCTCCGAATTGTGCATTTTGGGATTTTCCTGTGCCATTTTTCTTCGCTGCCCTCGTGACCAAACCATAAAAGCATTCATGGGTCTTTTGACTCGGTCCGGACTGTTTTTCTGGTTGTTTCCAGAGGAATTAGAATTACCCGTACCCCCGGAATTTGTCTGAGGGGCGGGGGGCTTGAGATCGGTTTCCATCATGCTGTACATTCACGCGAATTCTGTGCAACCTGCTTCACCGGAGAAAGAAAGTCCAAACCGTGGATCGTTCGGCGTTGTTACCTTAATTTTCAGCAACTTTTCTGGAATGGCAAAGAGTTTTTCCCTTCTCAGAATCGGTCCTGTTGTGTCCACTAACTTCTCTCTTGGTGTTTTGGAATCAACAAACTACTTTTCCCTTTTCAGAGGAGTCTTGACAACTCCAGATACTTTTTGAACAAGTTAATAGACAACCATTCATGTGATGAGGGCTGTCAGGGAATAAATGGGTTTTACTTGACCAATCACAGAGCGACTGCTCCCTCGGTAAGGATTGTGCCTTTTATTAGCATAAAGGGGCGGGGTTACTCGCGGTCAGCGGCAGCACCGCCAGGCAGACGCTGTTTTAAAGTCAGCCAATGCAGTCACATATTTATTCCCTCATATTTATTGATGTAGCAAGTGTTAAACTAACGAAATTTTTAAGTGCCGGGACGCTGCACAATTGCTTCCCGCTCAAACCATATAAAATACATGCCTTTTAAGTTATACACAAGTTCCACTGCGGAGCTCGAATACAGCGCTAACTTTTCTCGCCGTGATGGAGAGGAAAGGCGTTTGGAGAAGGAACTGCAGCTATCTGTTTGATATATATATATATCTTCAAAAATGGCAAAAGTTTTACAAGAAGTTTTGGTATGCTCAATGTCGGTTTCTCATACGCAAATTATTTATATAAACGTTATATGTTTAATGAAAAGGTTTGATTTATGCTATAAGTTTTGCTATGTATGTTTGTTCTTTCAGTTAATTAAACTTAAAATGATAAATGGAATTATTCATCAAGAGGAAACAACGAATTTTGCTCCTGTGTCTAATAAAGAACGTAAAATGTGAAAGCGCCGGTAATGCATCTTTATTGCGTTATTCATGCTTAATTCTGGTACATTTTAAAACTCAGTAGTAATTATCTTCATGCAACTTGAACTGGTAGGTTCCACTGGAACTGATTATGCACATAACATTAGCCCCAAAAATATCACTTGTTAGGAAAATATAGGGTAGCTTTCTAATTTTGAAATAGTTCATAAAGTTAAAAACAGGCCTGTATAAATTAAGACAAGACGCATGACAGAAGCCCTGACAGAAACGTCCTTCATAACACTGAATAAAAGATCATGTTGTGCTTTTCTACATTGTATCCAGTCTTGGTTAGGTCTACTTAAATGAAGCAGAACGCAAGTAAAAAGGCGGTTAACTGTCAAGGACTTTCTCAGTCTGTCTTTAGACTGAGAGAACATGATTTAAATAGTCTAATAGAACTGACAATCAATTTACTTCGGATAACTTCAAAACGTACAAAATTAAGGCATTTCTGAACCATTCCTGCTCCACAAAAATGACCATCCAAGAGTTCTCAAATTGTGTATCAGGTCTGCACTGTACTGAACTTAGATATGTCACCAGTACCACTCGGACGGACTACACAGTTTAAAGAGCTATAGAGCTACAGAGAATGGACTCCGGCTGGTAATGTAACACTGTTATGAACAAATAGCGCCGTCTACTGGCTAACTATTGTTGACGAAAATAATTTTTATCTTAACTGGGAAGAAACAGAAATCCGCAACGATACACTAGACAATTATAATCTTCCCATAAAAAATAAGTAGCCTACATATTTATCGGATTTCGAGGTTTTATAAATAGTTCAGTTCTCATTTGGTATGGTTTATGTATTTATAGCATATTTATTTTATTTTAAATACACACTAATTGCGATTATGTAAAGAACATTAGGTTTTAAACGGGATTTGTGATATAAAATGACATGTATAACATTTACAGAAGAATCATAAAATTATCAATTTACGCCAAACAGATGCAGTCAGCGGATTAATAGCAATGTCACTGTAAGTTGTTTTTAATAGACAATAATTCTCTGCTATGATAGATTGTCTCGGATATTTAACTGGAACATATAAAATGTTGTTGTGCTGTTTCTATAATTTACCATGTAAGATAGGCCCACATATATGCAGTAAAACGTAAGCGAACCTTATTTTAAGAACTTCGCTTTACAACGGAAAAAATATTTTATTCGGGAATTTCAAGATAACAAATTTTGTCTTTTAAATACATAAAAAAAACGGTATAGGCCTAATGCTATTTAAAACACACATCAGTCACGCGCAACGGGCGCGCATTTCTGATTCATTTTATTGCATTTAATTTAAAATTATGTATCAAGATTACGTTTACAATTTCAGTATAATTCAACGAGAAATAGCCAAATATCGGATTATCATGATGCTTGTTAAATCGCTTTTCTTTCCACATCTGCATTTGAGTGCTTTCCCTTCCACTCCTTAATCTTCTTATGGAAATGTAGAGGAGCCGTGGGGATCCTTCAGACCCTCGAAGAATGTTCTTGTTAACTGGATTTTTTTTTTTCGTATTGCTAAGCAGAATACATTTTGACGACCAATGGCGTTTAAAGAAACAGTGTTTAATCACCAACAGCCACGACAGACGTACATGATTAATGCGCTCATTATATGTAAGAAATCGTAATGTAAAATTAAATATCTCAAACATGACAAGGCGTTTTGCCGCAGATATTATAGTAGGTGCTGAGTTGCACATTTAGAGTTTTTTTGTATATTTTGTATTTATATGTACAACGTAAGCATTCAAGGCGCTTGTATAATAAATTATTTATAATGAAAAGCATTTCCCCGGGAACATTACAGACATCACAGAGTATTGTGTTACTCATATTCTTATAAAAATTGCATGTTTAACTTTTTGCAAGTTGGAATATAATTCCTCTGCAATCTGTTGAACTATAAACACTAATTTTTTTTTTAAAAAAAGCTGACAGTGAAATATAAAAGACACCTAGCGAGTCTGTATATGAAATAATACTCCTGTAATCACCGTTTTCGGGGGAGTTTGTTTTCAAATACCAGCAGTTTCATACTTTGAAAACCACGGGCATGTACCCTTGAATTCGCCCACTAGGGGCCGAACAGGTGACAATCAGGAAACGCCAGGTGCAGATCATTAAGGGAAATAAAAAAAAATAGTTTGAAACAATTTGGGAAGTACCAACCCAAAAATACATTCACTTACACCATAAATAATATCAAATAAATTACTATGAAATTGTTATCAATATAATTACTACAAAGCATACTACGGATTAATACTAATTGAATAATATGAATTTAATAAATAATATCATTGCATAATAGCAATCCCATAAATACGCTTTCGTGTACGCGCGAACGTAATTAAATACTCATTTTTATAGTCGTCTGCAAGTAGATTAACATTGCCGTGTAAATGCACGTGCATTTATGAAGATGAAATATTGTTTATTACAATTTAAAACTTTCAGAGGTATCGAACCAGTAATCTATGGTTTTAGTTGCTTGTTAATTAACCTAATGTCAGTTATCACATTTCACAATTATCGTTCCTATTAATCATATTTTCTTTGGAAGCCGCTCAAAAATGTTTGTCCATAAAGTTGTGAGGCATCATACCACCGTTATTAACACACAATTAAAAACCAATAAACAGCTTATGAAAACTACAAATACAGAAGCAAATTGCAAACATATTGGCACAGCAGAAATAAGTTTATTGAAGCAAAATGCACGTCGCACACGTGAGTGCGCGAGCACAACATTGTGAAAATCCTCAGATTATAATAAAAGTAAAGTTGACGGTACGACCTACTAAGTTATTAACCTAGGTGTGTAACACAGCTTCTACACTGCAGTACCTCTAGATATAAATAGATGCAATTACATTAATTTACCGTGTGGGGACGTTAAATTGCTCTATATTTTAAATATGTAGTAATGCGGACCGGTAACTTTTTTGAAAAACTCAGTTCTGCGTAGTATTTTACAGCTACAATTCGATTTCCTGCATTTCAGTTTTATGCCATATTGGAAAATACCGCAACTCATAACTTGTATAGTTTTGGTATAGGCTACGTTTTTATATTTGCTTATCTGTAATTTGCATTAGACGCGCTAAACGTCGCCGTTGTAGGACAGTGAAAACACAGAAAACTAATGAATCTCATTTTCAAGCCCACGCAAACTTCGACCTGCTTCAAGTAAATGGAGACGCAAAGGGGTCGCATGCCTAGTTACTGTCCCGCATGTATACTTACGTCCCTGATAGGATACAGTCTCCATCATATGCTGATTGACAAGAACATTTTCTGAATCTATCCAACTTTTGCCAGGCACATCCCGCCATGGCTCTCTTTCCCGTCTTTCCAGATTGTAGTATTCTTCGTTAGCATTAAAATTTCCGCCTTCGAAAGAGTGCAGCAACTTCGTTAATGTGCAATAATGCAGGCGCTCTTCCATCTACATTTCTCGGTCTAGCATAGGAACAGGAGAATCCGTTTGTGGCCACGGAATCAGTAAAGAGAAGGATCTGAGGAATGCATCCACAAAAACCAAAAGTCAGCTACGAAGTCCGCTTTATATCCTCGCCATAGATTACAAGAAGAAAACGCTTTATATTTTTCCGCGGGCATTCAACGACAATTTGAAGCCATTGTTTCTGGTACAGATGGTTCCTTTTAATACAACGACACTACTCTTTGTGAATACTAGCCACAATAAAAAATCTAAAGGGGTCTTCTGAATAACCATTTTGTTCCCTCTTGTGTAAGGCTGACAAAAGCTTCCGTGAGGTAATAGGTTCTGTTTATTAAAGCCGCAGAATGGGGATTTTCCTTTTCATTTTTACACAAAATAGGCCACGAATTATAATAATTATTATAATAATTATTATAGTAAATATATAGGCGCACCATTATGTATAGCATATATAAATAAAAGTAATTGTGCTTGTCGTTCGCAGTCATATGTGCACTTTGACATCCGGCCATTTATATATAAAGCAATAGGTGATCAATGAACAGTCACAATGCCACAGTAGGGATCATGTAACCCAAACAGAATACACTGCGTACCTGTTCTGAACACTTAGCCAATGAACTTTTTCCTGCTATAAACTGCTTGGCTGCAGGTAGATAATACAACCAATGAACTCAGCAATACGCCGCAAAATGCGTCGATGGAGACCTGTTGCTCTGCATTCTCTGTAACGTACTTCGACTTAAAATCGATTTAATTGATAATCGTTACCGTCGATTTTAAAAGTTCTAGAACGAAAACGAGGTAATTATGCGGACTTTTCTATTTCATTACTCCGAAATGCAAAATATGGAGAAGGTTATTTTGAGGGGAACAAACGAGAAAGACATCGCTTTTCAAGGTGATACTCTTGATAGGTAGTTTTTAATCAGGAAAAATGTATTTCCCATTAAATGATTTTTATCGACAGGTTTAATTTGTTGTTAAAATATGTTGCAAAACCAATTTATTTTACTGTAAATAAAAGAAAAATAACAACAGATTTCTGTTATATTTTTTCCAGCTGAACACTGGGAATGTGTAAAAATGAAAATTTGTATTACTTATAAAATATTCATATGTGGAGGTTTCAGAGCCGGACCAGTAATAAAATGGAACAGTTTTGTATAGGCATAACATTAGGCCTAATTGCTAGTAATATTAAATAGTCATCTGTTTTTGATCGGTTGATTTCCAGGTTGCACATTACGCACAATAAAGCAAGATCACGTTGCCATTTGGACAGAGAATAACACGAGGTAGATAGCGGTACTGAGGGCGTGTAAAGATTCGGGAGCACGTCTAGATGAGCAGGTCTCAGCTGCGTTTGACTGAAAGGTGCCTGGCGGGTAAAGCTCATCGAGTCGCGACACTGTGCTGCCGTGTGACCCTGACACCGGGGCGCCGCATAGGCGAGGGGAGGGGGGCGGGGGGGGGAGTCCCGCACGCCAAACGCCTTGAATATCGTAACACACTTCATAATTGGAGCCCATAACAGTATTTTTAAAATGAAATTTTACCCGAAAAACTGACTCCGAGTGATGTTTTTATTATTGCATTTACTGTTGTTTTTATGAACGCAATACGATTATATCGCATAATCCACAATACGCCCACTGCCACAGCATGGACTGTGTTTGTCATCAAATCAAACACGCAATAGCCTCGTCATAATTACTGGATTGAGTCCTCTTAAATAAAAGCATTGCCCACACAGCCATGACATGGACGGCACAGGCTGTTGTCCTTACTAAACAGTCATTCCTACCACAAGATGTAAGTGGGTTTTGTTTACTGCCCTATTTGAATTAAAATAAGGCTTTGCTTCTGTTGACTGCACTTCACTATCCATGAGACTATAACCGCACCAGATAATCCCACCGTTTCCCTGGCCAGACCCTTTGTTTGGGATTACCGACGGCTCAGGCTGTGAAAAAGAGTAACGGGATGTGGCTCTCATCCACCGTAATTAAGTGCGGAGAGTCATTTAGGAGCTTGCCAAGGAAGGAGCGTCATGTGAGACGTCTTCTGTGCACGGCCATCGTGGGGAGATCCTGCACTGCTCAGATTACAGTGGAACCAGCTCCGTCCAGGTCACATGACTTCACGTGACATAGGGTGCTGGCGCCTGTGGACCACTTTCGGGGCGAAACTTGGCTCTTCTGACAGGCCCCTGGGGGTTTAGCAGAAATCGAGGAGACTTCTAGGCCCCAGGAACATATCAAGCTACAAGAAGCAGGATCACATATATATTCATATCCTTCAGGAAAAACACCCAACTACTGCAAAGCGACATTAGGGGTTCCAACGTTCCTGAAAGTGATCAAAAGCAAATGCATGTTATGTGCAGTTAACTGTCAAACGACAGTAAAATTAGCTAATAAACACACGTATTTCTAAAACAGCTTTTAAGCAAGTAAAAAATGCTACTCAGTTCCTGCTTGGGTTATCATCATATGGAATAAGGTTTTATATTAAAGAAATATACATTGTTACCCCCCATATGGGTAATTTAGCTGCCTGAATATTAAGGGTGATGTGTTGTCCACCCTCCCCTCTCCCTTAATGCACACCCCGAATGTAAAATTCTGCATGCCCCCCAGCAGGCAAACTCTGCCTGTGTCATGGCACCATCAGCAGTGTAAATGTCTACTGACCATTTCAGCAGTGGCTGAACATACCCATCGCTGCCACTCCACTGGGGAGGGAAATGGATCCCGCTTGGCCTAGAGCCGCATACAGGGGGCGCTGTGGGGAAATTGGGACGCCGCATCCTCATCCCGACCTGGCATGTACACGTGAGTAACGATTTGACTTATTTCTGTTATTCAGGGGATAATCTTCAAATTTCGATATTAGGCCAGGAAAGGGGCCTAGCAGGGGGGATGGAGAGTAGGGCACAAATCACCTGGCTCCAGCTGTCCAAGGAGAGCAAAGGCATGCTCAGACTTCAAGGACCCCCTTTTCTCCAGCTGAACGGAATGCCAAGAACTCCGGGGACGGATGCCTCTGAAAAAACACGGACTCCTCCCCTCCCCACCGCAAACACTTGACGCCCGGCAACCCGCAGCAAGTGCGTGCAACAGTTTGCCACATCTGCCGGCGCTCTTGTCCCGCGCGTGGGCCGTTGCCAGAGAAGCCTCAGCTGACGGCTCCTTTCGTCTCCCACTGCTAGCATCTGCCGGCAGAGCCGTGCCACTCGCTTCCCCCCGCTACAAATGCGCACTAATTGAGCGACATTATCACACGCTGCTATCACCGGGCACTTCACCCGCCTGTTTCTTCATTATCTCCCTGAAGGTCCCAACCTGGAGGGGAAGCAGTCTCACTTCTCTCCCCTGTGCTTGAAAATGTCACTTAGCCCACCATGCAAACATCTACGATGAGCTGTGTGAAAATAAAGAGCTATTTTATTACTATTGTATGCACGCGTGTGTGTCTTATTGTTTTTTGAAAGAAATGCGAGAAATTCAATGCATTTTATAACTAAAATTCACTATTATTTCTTTTTAAATTTTAGTACGTTAAATTGTATTTTTATTTAATTCTTTTTAATTACATTTATTTAGCAGAAGCTTTTACCTAAGGTGACCCTTTTCTTGAGAATGCAGGGTCAGCTGGTTCCTTAGGAATCTGGGAGTTAAGGGTCTTGCTCAAGGGCCCAATGGTGACATCACTCTGCTGACCCTGGGACTTGAACCTGCGACCTTCTGACCATGGGCATGGATTGCTCACCCTTTGGTACTGACCAGTTTACACTGGCAAAATAAAAAAGCAGGAGTGACCCATTTATAAAGACCGTGAGGTGACTTATAAGGATGATTCTGCACGATGAAAACTGTTTGGGATAAAAGACATCTGGCAAGATCTGGACCGGAATTAAGTGGAGAAATCTCTGTCTCTCCTGACCCGCATCCCTAACGTTTCGCCGTCTCCAGTGCACCGCAGGCCCGACAGCTTTGTCTCCTTATTGACATTTTCGGCAGATCAATACCAAGCATCGAGTCTGCCTGCCATTCGGCAGTTCCATCTTCCGGTATTTTCTGAGCATGTAGCAGCCATACAAAGGGGCAGCTGAGCTCGTATAATTTGCCCGGCTTATCCGAGAGACTGTGGCATTGATTTTCTTCCCCTGTTCCCTCGTCTCTTAGCCTGACATCCTTGGAAATGTAAAAAAAAAAAAGCACCTTGTCCAAAGGGACAGGTTGCCGCTGTACATTTCCCCTGGCCTCTGTTCACTTGCTTTATCTCTCACGTTCCTTTAGCAGCCAAAATATGATGAATCTAAAACAGTACATCTTTGACAGAATAAAAACCTGTAGAAAACATAAACAGACTAACAGAATTCCATATATATATATGTTGTTCTGCTCTCTCTATAAGGCTCATTTGCCACCCTGCGCAGAGCACTCAAGCCTCCGTGTCACATGATGGCAACCGACCTCAATCACAGATCATAACTGAGGTGTAAAATGACATCGATCAGAGAGAGTGTATCCACCAGCTCTTAAGTATCGGTAGATCGACAGCTCAATCAAGCACAACCGGCCTACGATGGGCAATCTGTCTAATGACAGGAGTGCCGACGCTCGGGATAGATATTCCCCCTCCCCCCTCCCCGGTTCATGGGACAGGAATATCAGTTAGTCGATCAGAACGGCGATTTCTGAGGTCGCAGTCGTCGGTGACGGCTGCAGGATCCACGATAGAAGGGGCGGCTTCACACCACAGTCATCATGACCCCCGCAGGTCATTGGTATGACATAATGAAGAGGACCAAAGCTTCCACATGAAACAGCCAGCATGCGGTTCCAGCAGAGCGTCTTCCATAGTGCCATGACGATTTTGATCCCAGCCACGATCGACATGTCACCATTTGCAGAGCGCCGTTTGCACTGCTGTCAGTGGGTGTCCTCATACGTACACCCACTCAGTAGCCACATCCCACACACACAAACACACACACACACATACACACAGAGCGACCATCAAATGCATTCCTCATTGGGGAAGAGGAGCTAGCAGGCCGCCTGACAAGCGGCATTATCAAGTTTTCTCAGCTGAGTCCCCTCTCTATTCAGGTTGGGGGCTGACTCTCAGCTTTTATTGGCAGATGGATGCTCGAGTGGACACGACCAAGATCGTGGGCTTCACACCTCCATCCCCCGTTGCTGGGGTCACGCGCGTGCGCACACATGCACGCACGCGCCCACCTGTGCATCTTTGTGTGACAAAGAGAGGATTAGGGACGCGTGAGCTCTCCATTGCTAGCGAGCCTGAGGTCCCACTGTGGTTTTCGCACAATGACCTGTAGGCTTGATAAGGAGACAAAGGGAGAGGGATGGACTGGGAGGAAACGTCGCAGCAGGGGTGGTGGTGGTGGGGGGGGGGGGATGCTGTCAGGTGTGCCAGAAGACAGAGGGCAGAAAACCCCACAGATAGGCCGTGATGGGTCTATGACCCCTCCTCTGACAATCTACAGAAGGTTACCAGGTCAAATCCACAGGTCACTGTATGGTACTCATGACAAACTACTGAAGAAAACTACCTATAACACTTGAAAAACAAACTCCAGGAATCTGATAAATAAATGAATAATAGATACATGAACGGAACAGCTGGTGTCCTTGTCTATATGTGTGGCTCATCGTTGACTAAAACCCTTTACAAGTAGTTCGTGTCACATGGCTTCAAAAAGCACAGCATACCTTATTGACTGTCGTGGAGAGGGAGATTGCAATGTTCAGTGCTTCAAAATGGAATGTGTTCTTCAAGTCCTCCCAGATATACAAAATAAAATAAAAACAAGCCAACATACAAAAGACTTACGTCACACAAATCCTCAGCGGTTGGCAGCATTTTAAATTTAAAATCCCTTTAGCAATAAAATTGCTGCCAAAAAAAAGGCTTAACGAAAACACCTGAGCAACTTAGAAAGGCCTCCAGATCAGAGCAGGTGTTAGTAAGTGCATATGTGCAGGACGAACATGCAGTAATTGCCTCTCTAAGCCAGAAGAATGAAAAGGTTTCTTTTCCTCCCTCCCCGGGCTCTCTTGGCAAAAAACATCTGCACAAAACCCGTGTGACTGTTACAGCAGACCCTATAGGAGCCTAAAGATAACAAGCAACTGGCTACGAAAGTGCGGGACGAGGAGAATGGCAGCGAGTGTATGCGCTGTCCGTAAAAGCTGCGACAAACAAAAGGTCCAATGCACCTACGAGCAAGAGGATGAACAAAACAACTGGGAAACAGAGGGCAAATTCAATTACAGAAGTAATTAGAAAATATAGGGCAGGGCAGCCTTCTGGGACTAGGCCAAAAAAGGGAATTAATAAGAGTGAATAGGAGGAGGCTGGTATAGTAATTATAGAGGGCAATCGCCTATATCCATGAATACCAAAAAAACACGATCAAAACTATTAATTTAGTGATCAAAAAAGTATTTTTGGTAGATGATTAATATAACAAAATTTATTTTAAAGGGTTCGATACCGGCACAATCACACATTATATGTCACTCGCTGGTATTCATATCACTAATTAAATTTGATGGTTTCCAGTGCCAGGGCTAATTATCAGCATGTGCAAAAAGGCAGCGTTTACAAACGGCGTCTTGCCCGGTCGCGAACGGAGGGAGATCATGCGTGCAATTCTCCAAATGAACCTCTGCAATAAACTAACTGGGATCCAGTGATCTATATGCGCCATCCGGCTCCCTCTCGTATTGCAATGTTCCTACTCCCGAAGAAAACAATCACTGCAACCGGGGATTGATAAGAACATAAATATTGCCTGTGCTGATTTACATGTTTTTTTGTAAAGATACTGTATGTCTGGCAGCTGACTGACTACAAAAGAAACCAAGTTAGCGGAAATGAGCGATGCAGATCATGCAAATAGCAGACGACATACCGTACTAAATATTGCTGAAAGCAGGTTAATGGCGTTCAGCATACAGCGACCTCCCGCATTCATAAGGTCCGCGTGCAAAGCCGCGGCACGTCAACCCGCCGCCCATCATTTATCGTCGCTTCGTCACTATCGCCCACATAATCTTAAAATCTCAAAGTTGTTCGAAGATGCTGAAAGCGATTTCGAAGATGGTCATAGTCACAACAATGCTTCATACGGGCCCTACTGCTTGGAAAATTTCTACACATCTTATTCAACAATGAAAATCCATCTAAATTTTATCTTTCAGTTATGCATTACAGAACACAATGAGATAAGCGACAGCCTAATATGGGTTATTCTACAAACGTATGGACTGGTCGGAGGATCTTAAAGGGCACTGGTATTTGTTTTCTGATAGATATCCACTCACCCAATTTGCATAGTTATATGAATTAGCCGCTAAAACCACTTTATTACAGACATTCCACTTAATATTATCGGCTCTGAAGATCTGAAAGCGTAGGAGCAGTAGACAGAGGAGCTGGAAAACGCTAATGTGCTTTCAGTTTCAAAGCAGTTGCAGTCCCGTATTTACACTCTGAGGTGTATCATTTAATGCTGGGGGTAGAGAGAAGAGGGGTAATATGCGTGTGTACACACTGAGAGTACGATTATCATTTCAATGGGCTTATTGCCGCAGATCGGCTGAGTAATGAGGAGAAATACTTTCCGTAATCTTGAGGGAGGCGTACACCAAAGAACCCAAATGGACTCTAATATAATAAGCACTTGAATAAGTACCAGAGACAAATTTCATGCTGCCCATAAATCGAAATGCCTATTTACATCATATTCATATTACCCGCACGCAGGAAGATGGAGGAGATACGGATTCTGACTGGCGACACCTGCCCTGTGGAAGGTGGGGCAGGTGAGTGGTCTCCCATTTAGAGATTACGAAGGGGTTCATTGCAGTGAGAACTGGCAGCCACGAGAAAACGAAATGCACGTTGATCTATATAAACTGCAGTAAGAAGGTAGATCGCAGTTGAAAGTGACATGTGACTCAGATAGCTACTCCCAAAAGGTTCCAGGGTAAAATGCAAGATAATATGAATCTGTGATTAATCATAAATCTGTTTAACTGGATTGGAGGCCGGCCTGCAGGAGTTAAACTGGAATCTCTTACCATAAGCCTAATTTTGTATTTTTCTGATTTTGAACTGGGCCCTGTTAAAGTGATTTTACTTCTCAGTCGTCCTTGGCAGTTTACTAATGTCTTTTCTTTCTTTCTTTTCGAATTGTATTAGTATTTCCAGCTAATCCTTAAAGTGGAGTCAGTGAATTACTTGTGACGGAAAGCTAAAACGAAAGCCTCCTTTCTGAACCTTAGAAAATGGCTCCAGTGGTTTCTGGTTGTCCATGCCCCTGTGCCTTGAAGAAGACCCCCAAGAAGAGGCTTTGTTTGGAGTCCGGAATAGACCCACACTGATTTCAACAAGTGTTTCGCTAAAACAAATTTTCCATCATTGAAAACAAACAACAACCAAGTGGATCCACACAGTTTCCATATAGTTTACACCCATCCATCCATCCATCCATCCATCCATCCATCAGTTTTCTATGAGCCAGAGGTCAGGATTGACTCTGCCCCATGCAGTCACACACTATGGGCTGTGGATTGTGAGAGGAAGTCCATTCCAACACAAAGAGAGCATGCAAACTCCACATACACAATCAGGCGAATCTTTTATACACCACAAACTAACAGCAGAGTTGGTAAACATGCAATTGTTAATTCCCCACAAATATGCATTATTATAACAGCTTGATATTTCCTTTTATTGCATAAATATTTTAATTAAATCTTTGAAACGGTCATTCTTACAGCTGGAATGTCCTTGAGCAACCAAAAACCCAGCAAATGGGGCTGCTGTGCTGTTTGCATAACTGTGATTTGTGAAAATCCCGCCACTGTCTTTGCAGAGCGCTCTGAAGCCTGATGTTTACCGCGTGAGAACAATAAGGTCCCTCTATGACATCTCCTCAAAGGCCGCGAGAGCCAGGTCCAGATTACTGCCACACAATACGCGGATGAACAAGCCCGCACACCAGAGGGCTGTACTCAGATCAGATCAAAGCGAGGTTTATTTGGAGTTTGGGTCACTGTTCCCACAGCATTATCAATTCATAATTCAGCCCTAATTCTGCAAACAAGATGGTAATGTAGTGTGAGACCCTGGGGCGGCACTCTTGGAACCCTAACCAGGAGGTTTCTGGTTTAAGTCCCAGAAGAAGGCCTACCTTTGTGCAAAATACTTAAGCCGAATGCCATTAATCTTCCATAACTTCTTATCACTGTGGAGCTGGAATCGGTCCCGGGAAACACTGGACACTTTACAGTGACCAATTCACCTTTCGAATTGCAGGATTATACCCACAGACATACAGCTGCCACACAAGGGGAACCGGGGGCAGGAAGGACACCCACAACCCTGGATGTGTGTGTCTTCGGGGCTGCCTAACGAGGCACCGCGCCTCAGCGTAACCTGAACTGTGCGTGCGAAACACCCAGCAGTGTGAATGGCTTTCAAACAGTATCACGCGCGGTTTAACGCACCGGCTAAGCGATAACATTGTAATAAATACGCATTTGGTTATTGATCTGCTTACGGACGGTGGCCGCACATCTTGTCTCAGGGGAGACTTAGCGGAAAGACACTGCGTTTTCAGGGATTAGCTCCGCCGGCGGGCGCAGTTTGGCGTTTCTGGCTCACGAGGATGACAGAACACCTCTGCACGCCATCTGGGATCGCTCCGAAACGGCATCCGATTTCCGCACTTTTATTCCTGCTCTGCCCGGCCTGTGCTCTGTGTTCATTCAGAGAGGCTCTATTCTCGGGTGGCATTAGTGATGGGGGGGGGCATCGAGTGTTGTATTTTAGTGCAAGACCAAGGCCATGTTGTGGAACGGAAAGGGGAATTTGGCCATTGGGCCCCCCCCCCCCGGGGTAGGCATCCGCGTCACAAACCCCCCCTCCCTCCCCAGTTCTCC
>JAODJX010000047.1:11116529-11141694 GCA_026776945.1 Isichthys henryi
GCCCCACACACAAGTCCCAGCTGTCTTTCAGCTTCTGATTGACTGAACACACCTGATCCAGGTGATCAGCAGTGTGTGGGGCAGGGATAGCTGGAGAACAAGCAGGGCAGTGGGGCCCGAGGACCGAGTTTGAGAACCATTGAGTTAAAGTAAGTAAAAGGACATTCAGCAAATCCAGACTGAGAGCAAAATTATTTCCGAGATGGATAAGTACACCCAAGTACACACGTCTCTTTCTTTTTCATTCAGGGAGGCCCTGCAGTGAGGTTCTTACCCTGAATTTCCCTAGTTACTTGTTCATCTGAAAAAAAATAGTGAAAAATGCAAATCGCTCAGGATTAAGGAATTTGTTAAGTAGCTAAAGGTAAAAGATCCATGCAGGGTTTCAGGTTCAGATGCGCACTTAGGTCCCCAATTCAACTAATTATTGCCTAAAATTTGAGGATACAAAATTATGTTATGTTCACTCCATTTATGTGTCCATAAGCTACGAGCTTCAAAAAAACTCTACAACATGCTCTCTCTAGTTAACAATGGAGTTTAATAAGTGCAAACCATTTAAATCTAAAAAAACACGGATACTTGCACTTTTAAATGAATTATAAAGTGAAAATGCCCCATAATGGATGGAATACAGTCAGACATGTTCCAGACATTATTCGTTAGTTGACTATTAACCATAAAAATATCATTAGAAGCCTTAGGAAATGCCCGAATAATCAATAAATGTTTCATAGAATACATTGTATTCTTATAATACAGTACATTTTGCCAATTGTGTCTTTATGCGTATAGCATGGAAATACATACATATATTCAAAAATATTTAAGCATTCTGACAACTAATCATCTAAAAACAATCAAAAATGGAGTAATATAAATATGAAAATGCATATATTATTGTGTCTTCATTTCTAAATACAAAAATGGTTGACAGTTCTTTTTTCCCCGAGTACTAAAGGACTTTATTGATTCAATAACCATTCATATGAAATTACTTTATTTCTGTGCAAATTTTGACATTTTGGTACACTGCAAAATATAATTTTAAATGAAAATAGCCTGGGATTTCATTTGTGTGGACAAAATAAGAAAAGGACATCTTACTTTTCTTTTTATGCAAGCAAAGGGTTAGACCTTTACAGTTTTTATCATGTATTCAAAATGCATTCCCTAAAGATACGTGTTCATGCAGCACTTTCAAATAAAACTGAGGAATAGCTGATAAAAAACTGATAAACAGAGTCAAACTTTCTCAGACACAGTAGAAGCAATTTCCCACCTTATGAAATGACCGACAGCAAAGGCGAGAAAAAAATAAAATTCTAAACCAAAACTCCCTCTCATCACATTACAACTTCAAGCTAAACTTCATCAAAAGGTTTATCACGGATACTGGATACTGTCAAGCTTCCAGCATGATATTGCAATGCTTTAATCCCTTCCTTAGCAACATCTAATCTAGATGATTTACCATCTAAAATGGCAAGACCAACAAGAAAAACATTTGCATTTATCTGAAATGTTCACATGTGGTGACATCAGTCAGCTATAGCAAAATTACATACTAATATTGCATAGATTACTATTATGCAACTGGTATGAAACACGAATTCAGGTAATAACATAATATGCATAAAACAAATGTATCCCTGCTTGTATTCAGATCGTTACCAGGTGTCCTTCTCTGGCAAAGCAATCCAAGCAACATGCTTATACAGCCATCACACGTCATTGGACTCCTTCTTGCTCTGCCTGCATTCTAACCACAGCCCAGGCGCTCCAAGCTACCTTAAAAAAAGTCAGGAGGCATCACTGACGCACCAAAGCCCACGTCAGCCAAAACCCAGGTGACAGAGGAAGACAGGACTCACTTTTGAGGGGCTGTTCCGTCGCTTTCCTGCCTTTCGTGGAATGAGGGAGAGTCATAGCTTTTGAAAATACAACGATCCCCGCATCTGTACCGACACTCCTTCTGTTCCCTGAGTCCAGTGCGAATTTAGGGCCGCGAAGAAGATAAGTAAACAGGAACAGCTCAGATCGCTGATGGCTGGTGCTCCTGTCCCTGTGCTGTTCTTTAGCCATATGTGGATGTAGTTGACACCCAGCGGCCCCCACTAAACAAACTGGTGCAGATTTAATGTTTTTCTTTAAAAAAAAAAAAAACCAGCATAACCCCAAGTGAGGCCTGGCTTTGAGACACTTTCCACCTCATGACACGGTGACACAAGACGGCTTTCACTGTGGTCCCAGTGGCAGCCGGGTCCAGCTTTAAAGGCTGCTAATGTCTTTCAGCTTTTACCCTCCAGAACAATGGAAGGCCATTGTAAATTACTTGCTTCTTCACGTCAACAAAAGCTACTTTCATTCAACTTGCCCCCACCACACGCACTCATAGAAAAACACACATACACACGGCCACCGGCACCACCATCACCGTCAGCCCCCTCCCCTTGATTTTGCTTAAATTTGATCACAAGGATTGAGAAAAGAAAATGAAAGAAATGAGGAAATTAAAGAGAAAATCGGATGGAGTTTCTCATTCCGATCTTTGAATGAACCTTATCTGGGTTTTGGTAAACCACAGCAATCCCCTGGAATTTTAGCCAGATGCCCAGCTAAAATCGCCGCTTTGCTGCTTCTCACACGACCGCCACGGAAAACAGCCGAAGAAAAGCTCTTTTTCCTTGTTCTCTCTCTCGGATAATCATGACTCGGTGAAAGAGACGACCCCGGCTGATATGAGATATTGTGTTACATTAATAGCCACCTGCCCTTCACACTCTGCGCACGGCATCTCCCTAGATACACTTAATAGGGTCAGGCCCGATTTATTAAACCTCCATCCCTCCTAATGTTTAGATGACCTCCGATCAAATCCATTACAACCGTCACGAAACCATGGAAAAATCTCCAGGAATGAAACAACTGTAACATATGAAGCTGTGTCAAAACTGCATGGAGCAAAAAGAACCCTAGATCATTGCAGGTATCATGCATCCAGCACTGCAGTCTTGCACTGTTTGCAACAGAGCACACGTTAATAACCCTGGAATTATGGGTAGATGTGGATAGGCCTGTCACGATAACCACTTCTGTTGGATGATATATTGTCCCAGAAATAATAATATTATTGAATTTTTAAGATCTATATATGCCACTTGTATAGTGATAATAGCGTAACAATGAAAGCAGACCTTTTCAAAGAGCAAAGGACTTTTAATCATTTAGAATATGCAGTCATTCAAACTCGAATGTCTTCCATCCTTTTTCTTGTAACCACTTGCCCTGTTCAGGGTCACAGGGGTTCTGGAGCCTATGGGCACAAAGCAGGGAACAACCCAGGACAGGACACACACACACACCTATGGGCGATATTGTAACTCCAATCAGCTAAAGCATGTTTTTGGTCTGCGGGTGGGGAAACCCCATGACGACATGGGGAGAACATGCAAACCCCACACACAAGGAACCAGGGCAGAGACTTTAACCCTGGTCTGAGGGACTTAAGGCAACAGCGCAAACTACATCGCCATAGTCTTTCTATCTTGTTTCTTTTCTTATTTCAGTTTATGGAAATGTTTTCATCATACCTAACCCCGCCTTGCATACTGGTGAACACATAGTGCACAGTTAGTTTTAGTGAAATCCTTAAAACATCCGTACCGCACTTCATAAACGTGACTTTTAACATTAGCTTTGCCTTGTGCATTGGCGCTAAAAGTATTGCGATGCGTGGGCTACACGCATTCATGAGAAGTATGAATCAGCCCTGAGCTGCGCTGACGGCACAAGAGGGCAGAAGGAGTGCGATTGGCTAAAATGTTGGGGGCATTCATTCTTATGTAAACGCAATTTTCCGATATCGAGGTCAGAGAAAATGATCAAGGTTATGTTCAGATATTGTGCGATCGTGACAGGCCTAGACATGGAGTCATTTAGGCCTGAGAATAGAATTGATATGATATTGTCATAATTCACCAAACTTTTCTGATTTAATACTGGGAGATGTTTAATGACAAAAAGAAAACAACTAGCTGAAATCTGTTCCTGTACAATTTCTTTGTTTGCTTGACCTGTAGAACTGCGGTGATCAAGATTTCAGGGTTGTCAACTTTGGTCAGCTGGCTGGAGTGAGATTTTCAAATTGAGACAAGTTTGCACACGCATGCACACACATTTACATGTATGCAACAGTTCTATTACCTTGTAAATAGTCTGTAGGGTTTGCAAACTATCCCAACACTTTTGATGTAGATAATTTTTAGTTTACTGTGTAATAATATAGATTTGTTGTAAGATTTCTTACGCGAGCGTGAGAGTCTGAAAGCAACAAATATGTGAGAGTTGGCAACCTTCGGATTTGTGGAAAATTAGGGGCAGGAGAAATTCCTAAAACTATCCCCCACCAACACACCATGAGTACCAGCAACTTAATCCACAGAAGAGACCATCATTCAGTCGCCAGGTACCTAGCTGCAGTCCCAAAAGGTTCCATGAAATAAACTGTGCCTATCAACAGGGCATCTGATTGCTTAACAAAAATATCTAACAAAGGGACAACATTCAAAATCCATCCACACTGAACAAGGGGTGAGAAACAAACCCACAACACTGAACCAGGCAGGCCATGGTACTGGTACCAACCTTTAAGCTGCTATGCGACAGCAAGAAAGATCACTACATAAAAGCCAGAGGTAGATAGTTCAGGTCCAGAAAGTAAAAATGCAGACAAAGATTTGGTTTCAATCAATGAGTTGAGTATAAAGAGTCACAGTAACAGAGTACTCAACTCAACTGAAAATCTTGGTCTGCGTTTTTACTTTCTGGACCTGAACCACAGACCGTTAATGGGATCTTGGTACCAATTTCAGAGCTCTGACCTGTAAACCTGTAAAGCTGCCCGTAAATATCGGACTCCTCAGATGCAGGATGAAAAAGCAAAGTCTAGTGCCTGCAGTGCTGGGTCATCCTCATATAGTACCTAAAGAGGCCAACATGCCCACATCATGCCAGAGTATCCCGCTACAGTACTTATTATGAACTTGGTCTTGTGCAAGTTTGGATAGTGTGTATTAATCTTATATCCTGTTTGGCTAAACCAAACAAACACCGTGTGTGGTGGATCTACAGCTGTAATATGAGGTAAAAATAGAACTGGCTAGATAAACTGGACCCTTAGCTGAGTTTTCGCACTGAGAGCTACCTGGCAACTGACACATAACATAGATTGTGTCTTTTCATTCTTTCTTGTGTCAGCAGATAAAACATTTTTTTAATACAATATTTAAATATGCATTTCATATCCTAATATATTTTGCAACACCTATCTTATAGCTTTTTTGAAGTCAGTAGTGAAAAATAATACTTTTCAAAAATATAGGTCTCCGAATAGTATGTTCCACAGGAAAATTTATGGAACGGTATTTTAAAAATAAAAATTCACAAATATGTATGACATATAAATGCAATGACAGCACAAAGGTAAACAATATGACTAAACAGTGAAACCGCACTGATGAAACTTGCTGCAGACATAAACAGACCAGCAATGCATAATGCATACAGGCAGCCAATACCGAAATCCACGCTATAATTCTATTGAAGTCTAAATACATTTTCAAACACATAGACCAACTGTCACAGGTGGTATGTAAGTACAGACAATTAATAATCAAAACTTACTTTCCCTTTTTCAATTTATGAAACCCAGCCAAACACCCTTAAGAACAACCAAGCATTGAACAATTGCCCTGAGAAATGATTTCCATAACTTCCTTATTGTCACAGTTAATTATATGCCTGGATTCAAGACCATTCACAAACTTTTTTTTTTGTACAGCTGCATTAATGCATTTCCCGGAAGGAATCACCTTCCATATTTTAAAAACAAACAATTACCAAAACAGTTCTGAAATACCTTCAGACGCCCAAGAGGAAGCCTGCGGACAGACTGATGATGTGACATATTTCTCCTTTACATAGTGAGGCAGTTTTCTCTCTCCTCAGCTGAAGGCGAATGCTTTGAGACTCTGTGGCATATTTAATTAGAAGAAAGCGACTTGCACTATCAGAGCGCAGATCTACCTCTCCAGCCTCTCGTGAGTCAATCTTCCCCATCTCTGATTTTTCTTTTATATTTATGCCAGAATATTTAATTGTAGACAAAAGGTTACTCTGGCTGTATTCACTGCACAGAGGCAGAATAATCTGCTTTCAATAGGCTTGACATTTCAGGCTGTAAAAAGGCTGAAAAAATTATATTCCTGCTTTTGTTAATCAATGAAGGAGAACTCTCCCGAACAAAAGAATTAAATTGCTTGCTTGGCTTAATAAAACCAACAGAAAATGTAGCTTCCACTGGGTTTTTTATGTGTGCATGCAGAGCACATGCAGTCAGCACTCTAATTCCATATGATTTAGGGGCACTAACTCTAATGTCTGTGTGGCTGGACTTGTAAATTCTTTTGAAATGCAATCCATTGGATTTGACTCTCCAAGGACGGACTTATCATTAAGGCTGACTTTTACTGTCTGCTAAATGTCCAATGCCATTTAAAATTTCCTCACCTGCTAGTGAGAAATATTGTAATTCCATAAAAGAACCGAGGCTACTGTTAGGGCCTTTTAACAATTAATTGTGTCGCATGAGTGTCTCTGCATTGTCTTGAGGAGATTCGTGGCCCTCACTGATTTGAATTGTCCTTTGTTCTCCGCTGGTCAATCATCATTTTAACATCCAGTACCACTCACCACCAATCACAGGCTTCAGCTAATTTAGGCACAAATGTGTAGTTTCCAAATTCTGTCTGATTATCCACACATTGTTTAACAATTAACAAATGAACAACCCTCAGATGTGGTCTCCTTCTGTGTATCTTACGCTAATCATCTCTTTCATTGTGTGCTAATATAATGCATTTAATCTGAGATGCTTCATTGTTGCGAGGTGGTTGAAAAGCCACTGGATATTCTGAGGGCAATCATTCCCTGAATTTGCTAGGAAGAAACTGTATTATGACCCTAACAGGTGTAAGAGTGAATTCTGCTTGAAAAGAAATGGATTTGAATCTCCTTATGGGCAGCCAGTGGAGACAATTATTATACTCACGGATCTACAGCCCTTAAGGAGTTTTTGGTAAAGCTATTTTTAGATAAACTATGCCTTGTAAAATACAGTTTTACAATTTCAGTTCAATTTATCGTTTCTTTGTCAATAATAATTTACAAAAGTGCACATTTATGTAAAATGAACACCAGACCACTAACCCCCCACCCCCCCAAAAAAAAAAAAAAATAATGTTAATAAAATAATTAATAAATAAATAAATCCAGTGAACAGCGTCGTAGATGACCTCCAAGACTAGGGTATCAAACAACATAATCTCAGAAGATCCAGTGCTCCTTTCGACGTTCCCACACAGTGCCGGAAATCACCGCGCGCTGCAGGCACGTTATTGACGTGACGCCGTTATTCCGTGCGACATTACTGCCTACTTTACGGCTGGTTGTCAGTGGAAGTGACCTTACATGTAGCTTGCCGTGTGGCTTGCTAGCCCCTTGCCTTTATTTACCCAAGAAAGAATATAATGCATCGCTAATTTTTTTTCCAAGTGGGAGATAACGTTATGTTTGTTGTTACCGTGAAGGAAGTAGGCTTTCACGTGAGATGGTATGAGAAAGTTATAAGTTACTTTTAGATGTCTCGTGTCAGTATCTTTCCAGTGTCGTTACGAGGCTTGAATGTAGTTTAATTTTGGTTTATCAATTATCCACTTGGGTGAAATGTCAAATACTATAATCGCAATTGAAAATAACTATGTTGTGTTCTTATTTACAGGTAGCTAACTATTTAGTTACGATTTAAAGGCTTTGCATCCTATTCATGTTTTTGTTGTGGTCAGTGATATTTGCAGTGTTTTAGGTTTATGATCATTTTCCTCGTGTTGTAGAAGATCAGTATGGTATGCCTTATATTACACGATATGTATGTAATGCATCCACGAACATAATGCCACTTATCGATTCTCGTGGATATGAGCTCAGTAAAGATCACTTGTGTTTCTTACTTCTGTTTGCAGGCTGGTACTGTGGTGGCCGTGGGATTAGCGCTGGCTGCCGCTGGATTTGCAGGTTCTTTTTGTTGCCGTTCCTCGTTCACCACACATTTCTCCCTGGCGCCTGTCCGACTTGATGCATTCAGATCTGGGGTGCCCATATGAATGAGCTAGAAAAGTACCAAAGCTTTATCGATTTTGTTGGTCTCCTGCAGGACGCTATGCTGTTCAGGCCATGAGGCACGTGGAACCTCAAGTGAAACAGGCTCTCCACAGCCTTCCCAAATCCGTAAGATACGAACATCTCAATACTTCAAACAATTTTAACCCTACTTAGCACTATGACTTTTTCAAACCCAACTCCGATCACAGGAAGCTTATTGTGGATTTATTTAGATAAATCGATTTATAGGTCGTAACTACTGTCTTTGGAACAGGCGTTTGGTTCTGGATATTACAGAGGTGGATTTGAGCCAAAAATGACCAAAAGAGAAGCCGCTCTCGTTCTAGGAGTCAGGTACGACACCCCGTCAATTTAAACACAGGTGGCATCGATCAGTCATTATCCAGACAACATGTTTGTATGTTTATTTTCTTCTAGTCCCACAGCCAATAAAATGAAGATAAGAGAAGCTCACAGAAAAATAATGGTGTTGAATCACCCTGATAGAGGTACGGTCACTTTTCACAAAGGAAGTCGCTCAAGTTATAATAGACAAAAAGTGTTATTGAGAGTCAGTGAAACGTTCATTCTTTTCTCTTACAGGGGGTTCGCCTTACCTTGCCGCAAAAATAAATGAGGCTAAAGATTTACTTGATGGACAGGCCAAGAAATGAGCCCCTTCTGCACTGCCAGTAAACGTTCAAAGCATGTGTCACCCTACTGTTTATAAGTAATCAATGCAATTAACATTTTTCTTGAGAATTTTGCCCATCAACAAATCCTCCACAATTTATTTGCCCAGTGTAAACAAAGTAATGAAACTTTCATTCCACAAAGTAATTAATGGTTACTGGACAGTGAGCTTGTCATTGCGATGTTAAGCACAAGTGAAATTTCTGGGTTGCCGATCCTCCAACACAGTACAGATAGAATCATGTGTTTATAGCTGCATTGAGGGGGGAAAAAAAACCCAAAAAGCATTTATTGAACTTACCTGCATACAAAACATACTGCACAAAGAAAAATATACAGCAAACTATGGAAATGGACTGGTCAGTAGTTCAGATTACATTTGCATTGAAAACATTCTGCCAGTTTAAGTGTTCTAAGTTGTTTTGTTTTAAATACTGTACAATCTAAAATAAATAATGAAAAGTCCCTTTCGCAAGACAGTCACTGGTCTTTGTTTCTGTGAAACAGATGCCAACAAAATTGGACCAAAGGTGAGCAAAACAGAATTCCACGTTGGCTCCAGTGCAAAAAAAAAAAAAAAAACATAACCCACCCTGGAATGAGCTTCTAGATAATCATTTACAAAGTGGTCGCATATAAAAAGTGAGAAAAGCAGTTAACATTCTTCCTAATGGGTGCTATCGATGTCAGTAATCCCAACATTACCCAACATAAGTTATCTAAATCAGCAAATATGTGTGCTGAAATTGCTTTTAGAAGGCACAAAATATCTTCTATTATTTTAATGTTTTTCCTCAGGCTATATCTTATTTTGTTCCATTATAATGGAACTCAAAAGTGCGGTATAAAAAAAAAATAAATCTGGCAGTTATCTTTGGCGAGCCTATATGAGCACTGCTGTAAAACAGGGTATAAACCAGAATCGCTTAGGAAACCCCATTGGGCACATTCAGCTGGTCTCCATCACTCTGGTGACCATTTTTCATCACTGGCTCGGCGGGAGCACATGCCGCTATTCCCGGATCGTCACGGGACGCATCTCCGGGACCGCTGCCAGTCACGATCGCGGGATCTTCCTCCAAGAAATCCCCCTGTGCGAGGGAACGAGCACAGCCATGAAATCTAAGGCCCTCTGATTCGCTTATGCCTGTACGGTTCAAAAACGTCCGAAAAGGCCTCCGGATTCAAGCAGAACATCATCATGACAACAGCGAATAAAACCTAAACACCTGCGGACCATTTCAAACTAGTTAACAGCGTAACCATCTCTACATTAGCCCTTAATTCTGGGCCACCTGATACTGGCTCTTCCAAAAGTCAGAGAGGACAAACCTAAAGTTTCAGTTTCATATCTGACAAATTCATACAACCTTGAGCTTTACCTGCTCATTTTTGTTGTTCCTCCCCTTTGAGCTTTGCTGACTTTCCTGAAGCTCCGTCTCGGGTACGCAGTCTGCAGTGGTCGCTGAAAAACATCACCCAAGTAAACAAACTGCAAAATGCCCCGTGCAACTCAACAGATAACTTCTAAAATTTCATTTTTTGCACATAATTACAAATTCCTCACTCAACTCCAGTGATGACTTTTTTTTTTTTTTTTAAAAGGGGCAGTTCACCCTAAAAATGAAAGCGGTATGTTGTAGTGGAGCTTTGGTGCCATCTATCTATCTAGGGCAGGGCTACTCAAAATCACGGTGCTCAAGGTCTTCCGTTACCTGCAAGTAGGGCATGAAGCCTCTCAGCTATATTACCCACTTGCACAAAGCGCCACGCAAAAGTGTTTTTGCAAGTTTTGTAACAGCACATTGGTCATTTTCACGCTATCATTAAAATAGCGAATGATTTTGCGCCCATTTATTGTTGGCGCATTGCTATATTAAAGGCAATGCGCAAAGTCATTGCACTTTTGACCAACAAAAACTACATCTAAAGTCAGTGGCACATTATTAAACGGTATTTAAGCAGCGCATTTTACAAACGAGCGGGTTTCTAAACTGTATCGTTAAAAGACCTTTCGAGTTCATTATCAGAATTAAGCATGTACTGTAACTGAAAGGATATCTGGATTGCTGAAAATGCGTTTCAGGTAAGTCAGGCTAAGTTTAAGGTTAAGGTTAAATCCTGTAAGTCATTGCAATACAGCCCTCAGAAGGTCGTGGCATTTTTTTGTGGCATGATGTCTTTTGTGAAACATTGCCATGCATGACGGATGCCTGTTGGACATAAATCAGGGCACATTAGATGATTTAGAAGGTGTGAGGCTGAACTGCATGTGCTGATGCCAACAAAGGAGTGGATAGGATCAGCGCGGGCAAGGAGGGATCAGCTGGCAGAAAGTCTGAATCATCTGTGGCCTGGTAAGAACAGAGTAGTGATCTGGTGATGCCAGGAAACAAGGCCACATTTGCTGCTCCCTCGTTCCATACCTGCTTCACCTCAAAGGGGTTATGTGGAACAGTGCTGTCCCTGCAGATGATGCGCTTGTGCCCTTTCACTTCCTGCATTGAATTCGGCATTGTAATAGCGATCCACGGTGCAGGTGAGGCATCATTCCTGTTGGTTTATTGCTTTTTACGGCCAAAACACACCACTGAATAATTAAGAGAGTCAGGACAACTTTTTTTTTTTTCCCACCTTGCACTGGCACAAAGTCTGGTTTTTCCCCCACCGTCAAAATTGCAAAATGGATTTGGACACGCCCAAAACTGTCAGTAACACTCTGCGTGCCACACTTTGTGTTAGGTCGTCAAAATAGAGCCGTGTGTGTCCAATCAGAATCAAGTAATTATTAAATTAACTGCCTGGGAGAACTGAAAACAAGGCCTGGATTTGGAAGCGAGGGCCAGATTTGAAATGCCCTGATGTAGGCTCTTCTGCTGGGAGTAATCTAGTTTTGGAGATGCAGAAGTCCTTCTTGCTTGCTTACCAGTGCCGCTCCCATTGTGTCCCGAGGCATCTGACTCGCTCATGACATCGACTAGCGTGGGTTCCTCATCCGTCCGACGACGTCGGGAGCGACGACGCCTGCCAGCACTCGGGTGGGGGTCACTGCCATCGTTGTCAGTGCTCGGATCCATCTCATTGTCAAGGACACTGTATGGGTTGCTGTCTGGATCTTTCAGCACTGCGAGTGAAATCAATATCAAAAGGATTTCATTTCAGAAACAAAATGACAAACTCAGATTTTAACATGGTAATAAAATAGTCACACTCTCAGCCACAAAAAAAAAAAGCTGGACAGGGTTATTTATATTTTGTATATTTACTATGTATATTTTGATCTGAGGACGACAATAAGTGTTTCAATCAATACAGTTCGGGGACCAAGAATAAGGACATGTGACCCACAGTGAATACTCTCAGCAGAACAGGGATACGGTTTAAGGCTTGTACCAGAGCCGATTGAGGCACCAGTCGCTCCTCTCCCAGTGCCACGCCCACGTCCCCCAGGGCCTCCTCGTCCACGGGCTGGTGTGAGCCCCTTTCGGCTGACCCGCCCCCGGCCATCCCCCCCTGCAGATCCGTCACTCAGCTCTCCCTTCCTCTCTGCGTCTGTCTCAGAGGTGTACTGCTCAGATTTCATCCCTTTTGAAAGCAGAACACAACACCAGATGAATCAACACACTTATATGGGTTATATAAATCTTTCTCTAGTTCACAGTCCAAGCCAAAGTAGTCTGATAAAAATTTTTCTACAGCATGATGGTGTGGGGGTTACCGTATCCAGAGGTAGGGTTTGGGCCCCGGCGCCCCCGGCCCCGGGCTCCATAGGGGCGGTTTGCTCGCTGAGAAGAGCCACTCTCCGCTGTGGCATAGCCCCTGTTGCTGGTTCGCCCTGGAGCCAGTCTGCAGCCCACACCCATGTGCCGTAGCTGCTCCTCGATCCTCAGCCTCTCCAGCCTGAGCTGCTCCACTTCCTGCATGCAGCAGAGGTCAGGGTTAGGGTCACCCTCTACCCGCAGACCCTCTGGATCCGAAAGCAGACCATACGGCGGCTTACGTTAAGATACGAAATGTGATATTCCAGCAGGACCTGGATGTTCCCAATGCTCTCCTTTGTGCCCACAAAGGTGAAAGGGACCAATCCCTGTATCCAAAAGCACAAAATAAACAGTATCATAGACAAATCTGTCCTTTTTGTTTACTAGCTTAACATAATGGGAAGATAACAGCGGAGAAAGTGGATCAGTATGTTACTTTGTAGTAGAGTTATGCTGTACAAACAAGGAGCAGAGGATGTTCCATCTACCTAAAACGAACGAGTCTGGGCTTACTTCTTGTCGAGGGAATTTGCCATCATTGTCCCCTTCAATCCGCACTCGAACCACACCAGACTTATCTACAAGCTCCTGGATGACCTTCCCATTTTTGCCAATGACCTTACCTGGAAGTTTCACAAAACACTTTCAATTTGAATTCAGGGGATTAAAAATCCTTAAATGTATTGTTTCCGGAAGAAAAAAAAAAAAAAGTCATACCAACTAAGTTCCTTGGGATTTGAACTGAATCTTCAACAAACTCAAGCAATCCCCTCGCCTTCCGTACTGCCTCTGTGCTCTTAATCAGGAAAGTACAACAGTTAAAATCCGGAAACAAAGCTTCAGAAGAACCATTGTGCAGGATTCCCCATTTTACCTCCCCGTAGATCCTGAAGGTTCTGCTCTCCTCATCCAGCTCGATGGCCGTCACCCCTGGCACTTTCCTAGCCTGCTGGATGTTACTGCCGTGGCTGCCGATGGCCAGACCCATCAAGTCCTCCTTGATGACAAATTCCTCTTGGAAAGCTGCCACCAGCTGCTTTGTGTTCTGAAAACGCCCAGAAAATCCAGTGTCACATGACCTAGCAGCACCTATGAACTCTCGATAATGTCGGCACACAACTGCTGACCCATTAGTGACTTTCGGCTATCAGATTTTGCATTTAAAAACTTTTTGCACCCACCGAAAAGAGTCGCTTGTGTTTTGAAGCATTGGGACAGAATTAAGCCCAGAACTACAAAATATTTAATAAAATCCATAACTGAAGTGAAGTGAAATCATACAGCTATATGACTTAAATTAACATAACCAGACATATTCTAAATTTAAACTTAAATCAACACCTAGTCCGGCAAACAAAAGTAACAATAAAAATAAAATCATAAAAACAAATGTCTCTTACCTCCAAGTGTTTTGTTGCCTCTTCATTTCTAGACACAAGCAGTGATTTTGTACGAATACCTCGGAGGTGCATGTCACTCAGTAAAGAAACGCGCTTCTCTGTGCTTTCACTTCTCGACTGGAAAATAGAACGTTAAAGATTAATCAAGAGGCCAATCAACAAATGTTATTTCCCATAAAAGCAGCTAATCGCACAGGGGGGCCCCAAGAACACCTACCAGTACAACCAAACTCTTAGTTTCTGCATTGTAGAAGATCTTACACGCTCCCACTGCCTTTTTGAAGTCTTTATGCACAAGCTCATCGTCACATCTGAAAAAATAATCACTGGTTTTCAGAACAAGTAATATGAATATAAGCACCTGAAAATACAGTTTGACGATTTCGTTTTTATAAATGAAAAAAAATGTACATACGCTGCCTTTAAGTCATCGGGGACTGGAACCAAACATTTTAAGAAGGTGCCTTTCATCACAGCCCCGTTCAGGTTTATGGGCCGGAGCCGATCAAATGTGACGATTTCGTTGTAGGTGGCATCGCAGGCAGCATATTCAATCACGTAAAACTAAAGTGAGACATTGGAGGTGGGAATTAAAGCAGGAACAAGATTCACAGAAAAGCTAGGCAGGCTAAATGCAGGCTGCAGGCTTCCAAAACTTACATCGCCTTTTATCATGCGTACTCTAGCCAACCACCAGCCACAAGGCTCCTGCTCATTGGCTCTTGAGAAAATCTGTCAAGAGGTTTTAAAATAGAGGGAGGGCTTTTTTTTAGTTATTTAGGTACACAATTTCCATTCTATCAAACATTACAGTAATCTTATGTTTCAGGAGTTCCCTTTTCAGGACCGGCACACATACCTCCACCTGGTCACCTTCCCCAATGTTCCTTTTGCCAACGGAAGGGGGTGGTAGTCGTACATCGCAGAAAGGAACCTGTCGCTGAGGCTGCCAGCTAAAAGATATTAAAAATAACCAAAATACAACAAATCCTGGTCTATGACGTGATGTTTTGTTTGATACAGGGGTTTCAGTAACACTCACATCCTAGGATATAGTTTCATTTTTTCTACAGGTTCGAACTCACAGATCACATTTTGTCATACTTACTTATTTTCAAAGACAACTGTAAGTGAGTCTTCATGGACATCTGTAACAACTCCCTAAAAACAAAAGGCAACAGCTTTTTCTTCATTGTATTAAAAACATTAAACGTCATCCAGAAATGCTTCAAATAAACAAAAAAAAGGGGGAAAAAGAACCTTACGACTATTACCAAGGGGAAACGGAAACAACATAAAAGTAGAAACAAAAGTAAATTATTATATTATAATATACGATCTAGTGTTACCTATCACTTTTAGAGTTTCGACTCTATTTCTAATTAAATAGTTACCCGCAAATCAGCGTGTGTCTGCAAAAGATCGCCGTATTTCTTTACGAAGTACAAAACCAAACCCTAATGTAGTGCGAGGCAAAAAACCCAAACCAGCAAAATAACAATGACCTGAATGCTTTCTGTCATGCCAGTAAGAAATAACTCCGACAAGGCGACAAGTCACTCTTGTTAACTTCCAAATAGTACAGAGATCCATAATTTATCAATCGACACCAAGGTCCTAATTTAACAGCAAGAAAAAGTATTTATGCATATCTGAACTCTTCAAAGTGCAGTCAACGCGTAGCCAAGTTACCACACCCAGCATCTAGCCCAGTTAACTGATTATAATTGCAAAATATAGCTATCAGATCAGGCTATTGCACAAGAAGCTAACCACTTGGTTGCTGTGCGTGATTCTAATTTTAAAAATGATGGGATAATAAAAGCAACAACAACAGAAATAAAACGAATTATGAGGTGGCTAACTCTGCAGGTACTTGGTCAGTACAAGGTGCCTCACAGCATAACATTGCTGTTTTGCCAAACATAGTCAGTGTTAAGAGGAAGGTGCAGGTGATCGCCTCTTTAAAACGGCGTTTTATATTTGCGAACGCGACTCCTTCCCCATGAGTCTGATGGCTAACCGGCTTACTGACAAACTCGCTGGCGGGATATGGATATTTCAGCTGGCTACCTTATAATAAGCCCCGTTGGAGCCACGGACCTCCACCGTCAAATCCTCCATATTGGCCGCGCAGTGCATGCCGGGAGACGCTCCTTTAAAACACAGTACAGGTTTCCACGTCCGGTGTGCAACGTGTGAAAACTGTGTAAAATATCTCAGTGCAGAATATACGGTTACTTATACGTTTGAAGCAGTCTGAAATCAAGTTTAAACCAGTATCAACTGTTTAATATGTTTTTTTATTTTTTATGAAGAAAATGCATTAAAAATGTGCCGTTGTTACTTCTTACATGGCAATATTTATGCACTTATGTACATTTATCCACTAATGACCGGTTAGCTTTGTTGCATCATACCTGATAGGATTAAGTTTCAAAATTATTAACGCTGTGTGTGGAGTTTACATGTTGTTCGGATCAGGCGCGTGCAGAACCCCTGCCCCATTTGCCAGAACTTTGAAGTGCCTCCCTTTAGAAATACCGAGTGCCCCTTTAACGTAAGCTTTCAGCACCTGCCCATCCATTACTCTTTGTATTGTACTGCTTTCGGATCCTCCTGGTCTAAAGATGTGCAGTAAGTTAATTTGTGGTTTAAATTTGAAGTCATATGTGCGTGCACGTGTCCCATCCAGGGTGTCCCTCAGTCTCCTTACCCTTTGCCTGTGATAGGCTCCAGCCCTCTCTCACCATGATTACAATAAGAGGTTAAAACGCATCGATAAATAATAACAGGATTCAGGAAGGACTTGAAAATGCTCTACATGCAAAAACTAAAATCTTATTACCAGTATTATCTATAATACTATATAAATACTAAATATAAATACTAAATAGTATATAAATACTAAATAGCATCTGTAGTTACAGCAGAATAGTGTCAAGGAGAGTCTTATGTCTACAGTTTGACCTCTATTAGTGCCACGTGATCAGATATTGTCGTATTTCACTATGAATATCAATTTGAACATCAGTTATAATTATGTCTAATGATGCACACTGAAATTTATGTTGTGATGGAAATGTGCTTGTAAAATATTTCTGGTTGCTAGGTTTTCACCTATTATAAACACGACTTATTTCATAGTAACAATAATATATCAATAATTAATAATCTTGTGTTTGTGTGAGTGTTTAGCATCCAAAATTGGCTAAGTAAAAATGCATTTTCAATCAGGGCCATTAACATGAAGGTGTTTGCGGTTCGGCTGAAACTCCGCACTCCCCCTATGACGTCACGATTATGGATTCCATTATTGTTAAGCGTGATTTGAAAATCCAGTCATTTTCCTGTTATGCAATTTCATAAATCATTAATTCAACCTATAAGATCGCCATTTTACTAATAATGATTGATAATTAATGAGGTATATGTGCTCAATGCGGCACTCTCTGGTCTTTGATTATCTGATTGATTACAAATGGTCCTGTACTGATACATGTACCGTTATCAGCTGTACCCCTAACCTGCTTTGACTTAATTTCCGAATGTTATGTAATTATTGTGTGTTTATACCTGTATGTGTGTATGCTATATAAAACGTATATATTTATTAAAAAAATGGAACCTCAAAGGTTTGCATCACATTGTACGTTACTTAAATAAAATGCAACAATGTCACATTTCTATGGAAAATTCAAGTAAGTTCATGTAAACTTACCAGAGTGCAGTGAAACTGAGATTTGCCCCTTAATGGGTTATTTTTTGGGCAAACATGGCAGTGTTTCAGAGTTTTAAAAATTATATTGCCAAAAATAATAATGCTCCTCTCTCCCAATGTCTCTTTCTTCACTATATGTATCCAGATCCAGTTTATAGGGGCTATTATTATGTATAATTGAAAAACATTAGTGCAGCTCCTTTGCAAGAGTAATTTGCCAGTAGTTTTTGTTCACGCCTGACACATTCGCCCTGGTTCTAATTATGGTGACGCTTTGAGTCATAGACAGCAGCTCAACTGTAAAACTGGATTCTCTTTGCTTTGTTGCTAATTGCAGTCTCACTCCTATTGAATGTGAAGTCGAGTAACAGAACTCGGTGTATGTGAGCTCAAAGAGCCGCTCTGGCTATCACCTCCTATACTGTTGGTCTTTTCAAAAGTGGAAAATAGTTTTTTCTCTCTCGCAACAGAAAATAACTAATCTGCTGTGGGTCTATTAGTTCCTCATTAAAGCAAAATAAAACCGCGTGATATTTCAGGTCTGCCTTTGGATGACTGAAGGATGGCACTTAGAAGTCCACAACTAATTACTCATAAAATTGAATGAGAGGGAAAATAAGTCTTTTTTATATATTTTATTTTGCGGCTTGTAATTAGGTTCAGGCTAATTATATTTTTCATTTCATGCGGTGAGTCTGCCCTTGTCCCCTGTGTCCGTGACTGGATTATAGGCTACTGATAATGCAGAGTTTATTAAAATAAACCTTCAAATCGACATCTCATAACTGGCTATATCCATCTTAATTCTGAATAATAATTCAAATAAATGAAAAATGGACAACCAACGAGGATACAGTTCAAAGAAAATTTTGCGCCAGAGACTGGCAGAGTTTATTCAATAGATTGTTGTCTGATCATATTCACAGATATAATGCTAAGCCTATTAGCATTCTGTTCCGTCCTTTAGCTATGAATTCAAACGAGGAGTTTTTAAAATCGTTTATTAAATCCTTACAGGCTTGTTTGGATTTACTAGCACTTTAATCTTTCCTTCAGTATGGATATGTATGTCTTCGTGCTTCAGTGTAGGGGTGGACGATATGACTTAAAATTATTTTCATGGTATTTTTCACTTCCTGAACGATGGCGGTATTATATCACGGTATTACTGTTTTACAAGTTACGGGAGGAGTAGCTTGTCCTGTTTCTTTATGTTAATTTGTGTATATGTAGGCCTGGATGAAATATATATATTTCTATACATTTGTTGTGTGTGTGTGTCTCTCTCTCTCCTTGTATGTATAATATTAGGTACACTTTAATTGCTATGGGTGTGAGTGTTCATATTTTGAAAAGATATAATACGTTTTCTCATACAACGCAAAGTGAATGACAAGCTGCTTCAACCAAAAACAAATATATATATAGTGCATTTAGAACGTATTCAGACCCCTTTCAATTTTCAACCATTTGTAATGTTGTAGCTTCATGCTAAAATTATGTAAATTCATTTTTGCTCCTCATGAATCTACACTCAGTACCCCATAATAACAGGACAAACATGGAATTATAGAATTTTTGCAAATTTATTAAAAAAAGAAAAACTGAAATATCAAATGGACATAAGTATTCTGACCCTTTACTCATTACTTAGTAGAGCCACCTTGTTGAGCTAATCCAGCCATGAGTCTTGGGAATGATGCAGCAAGTTTTTCCACACCTGTATTTGGGAATTTTTTGCCGCTCTTCTGTGCAAATCCTCCGCAGCTTTGTCAGGTTTGATGGGGAACGCTGTTGTACAGCCATTTTCAGGTCTCTCCAGAGATGTCCAGTTGGGTTTAAGTCAGGGCTCTGGCTGGGCCATTGAAGGGCATTCCTGGAGCTGTTCCCAAGCCACTCCTGTGTTGTTTTGGCTGTGTGCTTAGGGTCACTGTCATGTTGGAAGGTGAACCTTCGGCCCAGTCTGAGATCCTGAGCACTCTGTACTCGGTTTTCATCCAGGATCTCACTGTACTTCACCGCGTTCATCTTTCCTTCAATTACAACCAGTCTCCCAGTCCCTGCAGCTGCAAAACACCCCCAGAGAATGATATAGCCACCTCCATGCTTCACTGTGGGGATGGTATTGGGCAGGTGATGAGCAGGGCCTGCTTTTCTCCACACATACCGCTTAGAATTAAGGCCAAAGAGTTCAGTCTTGGTTTCATCAGACCAGAGAATCTTGTTTCTCACAATCTGGGAGACCTTTAGGTGTTGTTTTGTTTCATGTGTCTTGCACTGAGGAGAGGCTTCCATCGGGCTACTCTGCCATAATGCCCAGATTGGTGAAGGGCTGAAGTGATGGTTGTCCTTCTGGAACTTCCTCCCATTTCCACAAAGGATCTCTGGAACTCAGCCAGAGTGATCTTTGGGTTCTTGGTTACCTCTCGCACCAATTGCTCAGTTTGGTCAGGCGTCCAGCTCGAGGAAGAGTCTGGGTTGTCCTACACTTTTTCCATTTAAGGATTATGGAGGCCACTGTGCTCTTGGGAACATTAACTGCAGCAGAATTTTTTTACAGCCTTGTCCAGATCTGTGCCTTGCCACAATCCTGTCTCTGAGCTCTTCGGACAGTTCCTTCGACCTCATGGCTTAGTTTGTGCTCTGATATGCACTGTGAGCTGTGAGGCCTTTTATAAATAGGTGTGTGTCTTTGCAAATCACGTCCAATCAATTTCATTTAACACAGCTGGACTCCAATCGAGGTGTAAAACCATCTCAAAGATGATCAAGAGAAACGGATGGCAGTGGAGTTAAATATGTCAGTGTTACAGCAAAGGTCTGAATACTTATGTCCATTTGATGTTTCAGTTTTTCTTCTTTAATAAATATGCAAAAAAAATTCTATTTGTGCCGTCATTATGGGGTACTGAGTACAGATTCACGATGAACAAAAATGAATTTACATCATTTTAGCATGAAGCTACAACATGACAAATGGTTGAAAATTGAATTGGGTCTGAATACTAAATGTACAAAGTGCGTAGATTTGGGTATGGGCGGTAGGGGCATGCCCCAACTGATACTGAGGGAATACCATGTGTGTTTAGGATGCAGGAGAATTTGGCCAGATTTCACCCATACCAATACTGAAACCTTACATCCAGGATAAACGTCTGAAAGATGGATGGATGGAAAATAAACAATACGATAAACAGGCCTTTAAAAAGTCCAGGCTAGTTCAACGGAGAATCGGGAAAACCCTGAGTGAATATTTCTAGGGGGATTTTAGGCTGTCCCGACCTTAGGCAATGAATCGAATTGCGAGCTCACTTACGTTACTAGAAAATATGCATGCAGCAGGTCTGATTTTGAAGTATGGGGAGCATTTCATTTTTGCTGAACCTGGATTTTGCACTGCTGTCTGTAGTCGTTCCAGAAATTCAAACCTCATAACATTACAGCCAAAGCTTAGGGTAAGCTTGTTAATATTTTTGATGCTGCTGATGATATGACTGTAGCATTTCCATAAATCCGCAGAATTAACTATGATCTTCAGCAGCAGGCCCGGGCCTGGCTGACAGGCATGTGCAATATGCTATGCTGAATATGATATAAAACTCAGTATAAAGTGTACATAATCTGCTTAGGACCTGGGTTCGAATACTTTATTAGAATCTCCTTCTTTAATATGTTATACAGTCATGACCAAGGACAACTTTAGCAAACTACAAACGTAAATGCACACGTGGCCTAGAAAGATAACAGTACCGTGAAAATGTGCCTTATCCTGGTTAACTGCTGCTCCATTGGAAATACAAATGCAAATCCTATTTAAATTAAACAGAAACATCTTATATATGTAATAATTAAGAACCACCATTGACTGAATAGTACTGTTTTATATCTACAGAAGTGTTTTAGTTCTTTCTTGAAACAGGCCTATTACTTCACAGTCATGTTCTTTAACAATGTTCTTTGTCATAAAGAAAACAAACAACCAAAAATTTTCCCAGAGCTGTTATTTACGAGGCTGGATCTGACGGTACGCAGCGTGTTCTCTGAATTTGAATAAACAAACAAGCAGAATGAATCCCTTGAAAGTCTTTTACCAGGCAAACGCAAAAGCTCTGTCACTCATTGCTTGTAGTTTTCCTTTGTGGTCTTTGGAAGCCCAACCTGCCTCTAGCAAAATGTGAGCCTTGCAATTTTCAGATGCTCAGAGCGAAACGTTGATGTATCCTGCTCAGCACCTGGATTAAAGTTCCTTCACCGTGAGGACCTTTGAAATCCTCTCAGCTTCATGTCCTGTTTGTAGATTTAAAAATAAATATATATATATTAACAATAATTCAAAAGTACCTTACAAATTCCAGTATCAATCAGTTGTAACTAAAGAGCATGTGTGATTAGCGATGTGTGTGACCCTGGACATGAGCTGTTTGAAAATAGTGTGCATTGTGAATGAAACCTTCGCATTTTGAAAGTGTTGGTGAATATGAATAGCTGTCAGCAAGTTTAACTAGATATTACACTTTAAAGAGAAATGGATTATACTCTTTCCTGGCAGTTAATTGGTGGTTTTTATTTACACTTTCAAATAAAATGTCTAATATCTTCTCTTTGGTGGATGATTGCCATTTCAAAAGGTTAGAGTTATAAGAGATAGAAGAAAATACATAATATGTATACCAAATATGTGGTAAACTTTACGTTTTTGTGGCCAAACGTCTAAGGGGGTTTTCAGTATGAAAAGATCCACTTAAAATCCACTTAATGAAAATCCTGTAAGCAGAGCTTCTCTTAAAGTATTCATTTGCAGTCTAGCCTGCAGATTACCGAAATGTCTACAGGAAGCTTCAAACTTTAACAGTGCAGAAATTAATAACTGCATTAATAGCTATTTAAGAGGAGACAGGAGATATTGAAACGATTATCACAGAAAAGATAAAAAAAGATTTTGCTTAATGACATTACAGAACAGAATGCATTCCATCAAATCTGTTCCACAAATCCTAATGTCACCTTTATCAGTCTTAAATGCAAATCAAGTGAATTCAGCAATAAGAAGCTTCCAAGAATTGGTTTCCATTTGTAGCAAAATTGCAAGCGTGTAGCACTTTTATCTAAGAATTTTACTTGTGCGTAAGCAAAAAAAAAAACTGATATGTTATTTGGTTACATTCCATCAGTATGAAAAATAGCATTGTGCAAATTCTATGCATGCTAATGATATATAGAAATTCACATGCTTTCAGATAAAATGAGTTTAATTTTCTGTTGCCCACTGCTGGCCTGGCCTTCAGTAAATTACTTATGCACAGCTATTATTAAAATAGAGGGAAAGAAAATTAGAAATTCCTCATATCTCTCCGTTGGATGTAGCCAAAGCAGGACTGCCGCAGACACAATCGACCCTTTCAGGAAATGCCACTCTCCTGAATTTAATTCACGTCTCTGCACGTTTCCATGAGACTGTTGTAAATGCTGTGAGCTTGTTTACAGAATAAGCCCATGTACTTTCTAATTTCTTCAGCAACCCTAAGTTCATTCATTTTTATGTGTGCATTCAGGTCTTCCCATAACTAGCAGCTGTACTGTTTTTGTTTAAAAATGTATGTAAATAAAATGCACTTGAAAAGCTGTCACACTGAATGATTATTATCTTATCACCTGGAAGATGCAGAGAGGATCCGAGGTTATTAGTACAACTGAAACCAAGTTACATGTGACAAATTTACCTCCCATGTAGACAAATTTGCAGATCTGATGCTGCAATTCATTGGAATTTAGTTTACCACTAAATGATAAAACTGTCATGCATTATATCGTGAAATTTGTGTTCTGCTTCATTTGGTGATCACAGTTGTACCAGTCAGTTTTAGGTCAGCTGAGCAAGTACATGTTAAAAATGCCAATTTTAATGTATTTTTTGCATATGCAAATATAAACAAAAATATTCTGCATTTCTTAGGTAATTTACAGATTTACTTGGACTAAGATGTAAGACTGGCGAATGATGTGATTAAAAGGCAAAAAGCACATTTGATGCATGGCAAGTGTAGGTACTATAATTGATGTTGTGGTTCCCTCTAGTGGCAGATATGGCGCCTGCAGTTTTAACATCCGGGCAGCGCTCGGTTGCTAAGGGCGCCTTCGCCAAACACAAAACGACGCACCGTTTTCCATTCTGAGTTCTGCTGAGCGCAACGAAGTCGGTTTAGACGTCATATCGAACAGTGGATAAAAGTTCCAAAGGAAAAATGTCAGGTGCAACTTTTTTAAACGAAATTGGCTGGGATGAAGGTTTTGCCATACCGGTGGCAAATGCAGAGAACAAGGCTTTGGAAGACGAGGTAGATAAGTTGCATCAAGATCAGCCGTAATACTTTATTTTGAATTATCTATGGGCAGTGACATGTTTATGTTCATTATTCACCCATAAACATGCTTTCCCATTTCCATTAACTAACTGAATGCACACATAGTCTTTCTTTTGCAGTCGATGATGTCAACCTGCTAAGATTGGGAAACCCGCTGCTTACTGTCTTCTTCCATATTATAGCTTCTAAGGAAACAAAAGGAAAAATCAGAGCTAGACGGCAAACTCTGCACACACAGAGATAAGATTCAAGCGATGGGTGAACATCTGAAAAATGTGAGACAGGAGCTATCTCACACTCAGGTATTCTGTCATTTAGTCCTTAAAAAAATATAATTATCAGTAATAAAATGTTTCACAATATTCACGTTATAACTACAAAGTAACATTCTGCCAAAATATAAGAAGAAATTATATTTGTAATAATATAATGTATTAATCTGTATAATATAGGCTAATGTATGATAATGTGTGCATACACAAATTGCACGTATTTAAAATCGCGATCCATTGTGCGCTCGCGCGTGTCTACACATGCAGGCCCTTTCCAAGGCCAAAGAGAAGGAGACCGAGTCCGAGGTTCATTTCAAGGCCCTGGCTGAACGGGAGATGGGCAGACTGCAGCAGGAGATTTCCAAACTGGAGAGGGAGCTGGGAGCAATGAGAGACAAGAAGAATACACAGGAGGTGACAGCCGTAGCTACTTTAACTGCACAATAGTCATGTACGGTGTATATATTTCAGGGTTGTATATTACTCTGCTATTCTGTTCTGCATAAAGGATTTGAAGACGAATACTTTGATAGGTGCTTTATAAATAATTATATACAATATGTGTATTTGCGGGGGTGCAGTGGTTAGCACTGTTGCCTCACACCTCTGAGACCCGGGTTCGAGTCTCCGTCTGGGTCACATGTGTGTGGAGTTTGCACGTCGTCGTGGGGTTTCCTCCGGGTACTCCGGTTTCCCCCCACAGTCCAAAACATGCTGAGGCTAATTGGAGTTACTA
>JAODJX010000047.1:11154350-11170807 GCA_026776945.1 Isichthys henryi
CCGGAGGAAACCCCACGACGACATGGGAAGAACATGCAAACTCCACACACATGTGACCCAGGCAGAGACTCAAACCCAGGTCCCAGAGGTGTGAGGCAACCACCATGCCGCCCCAGCCGCAATATCACTTACCAGAAATCAGTCCACAAAGTAGAGGAGTCAAGTAGGCGTGATACGTTATTTCAGGATGTCCATCTACAAGCTATGTTTCAGATGTACCTTCTGCTGCAACCACTTAACCATTTATGGTGTTCATTCTGTATAACAAGTTTTGTGTTTTTAGTTGAGGAATATCAGGAGAAGCTCAGACTAGAGGAGCAAAAGAGAGCTGTAGAGGAAAGGTATAAACATAACAGAAGGCAAATGAAAGAACTACAGGATGACATTCAGGTGTGTATGTTGTGCAGTGTTATCTAGTTTCCATTTTCCCAGAATCCACTGCCACTCTTAGAGCAATACACATTAACTTTAGTACAGTTTAATTTTTTAAATGAGGATATATCACTATGACTTAATTTACAAATATTAAAGAGAAATATAAAAAAATAAACACAAGTACTTGAATATTGTAATTGATTGTGTTCATTACCTAGTTAGTAATGTTACTGTTGCAGTGTTGGCGTTTTCCTGCCCAAGGGCACTGCATATTTCACTGTAGCAGTGAGTGTTATAAGCCATGGCCTGGAAGAAAGCAGGAATGAAGCACAAATAGGATAAAATATGGTTCTTTGAAATGAATAATCTAAGAATAGCAATATCCCAAAACCTGTCAGAGATTCCTTAAATAAACTACAGGTGTGGGTCTGCTGTTTATGGCTCTGTACCTGCTACTTTTATGTCTGATATTTGTTTAATCTTGACTAAGCCTCTGCTCCAGTGATCGGATGGTCGCTGGTTCGATCACACCTTCGGCAGAATTGTCACGTCTGTGGGTCCTTGAGCAAATTAACCGCCAGCTCCATGGGCGTCCCTATGGGTGGCTGCCCTTCGCTACCAAGCTTACTGTCACCTACATATGTGCCTGTGTGTCAAGTACTTGAATATTGTAATTGATTGTGTTCATTACCTACTTAGTAATGTTCCTGTTGCAGTGTTGCCGTTTTCCTGCCCAAGGGCACTGCATGTTTCACTGTAGCTATAAGCGTTACAATCCATGGCCTGGAAGGAAGCAGGAAAGAAGCACAAATAGGATAAAATATAGTTGTTTGGAATAAATAATTCAAGAACATAAATATTGCAAAGTCTGTCAGTCAGATTCCCATAAACAATTTATAACATATGACAGGAAGTATGTTTCAGTCATACAAGGAAGTAAACATGAAAAGATTTTTTATCTAACCGCACATTATGAAATGTCCTACATCCTTTGTTCTGTCTATTCATTGACCATTACACTGGGTGGGGTGTGGGTCTGCCGTTTATGGCTCTGTACCTGCTACTCAGAGAGAACTGATGCCATATAACAGCAAAGTTAAAGTGCTACCATGTTATCATGGTCAGTGGTGTCCATAGGGGGGTCTTGGTGTGAGATGCTGGCAGGAGATGTTACTGTTGTCAAGGCTCACAATAAACCCTTGGGAGTAATAGGTCTGTCTAACATGCATGTCCCTCTGTATGAAGCTCAAACGGAATCCTGACACTGTACCCCACTAATGGCTACATTCTAAATGCATGGGGCAGCAGTGCTTCACCGGGATAAACACTGGCAGACAAGAAGACAAATTCACTGTACATGATGCAGGACATTACTGGGCTTAAACTGTCATATTAGTGAAGATGGATGTCAGTAAAAATGTAAAGATGGATATATAATGTACTGTAATTGTAATGGCAATGGTTTACGAATAAATATAAACAGCTGTATACAGCATGACTACAGAATTAATGGCTACATTGTAAATGCATGAGGCTGCAGTGCTTCACCGGGATAAACACTGGCAGACAAGAAGACAAATTCACTGTACATTATGTGGGAGAGTTGGCAACCCTGGTAATGGCAGTAGCCTACAAATAAGAAAAAACACAACTGCATACAGTGTGGCTACACAATCGCCCCATAATGCAATGTGATGCCACACATCTGAGCCTGATATACCCATCCCGTCAATGTTAATATGTAACCCATGCACCTGTTTGCTGGTAACCAGTGAGGTACTGCCCAACACAAACTGGGGTACATTTAAAAAAGTATAATCCAAGATTTGGGGTGAATTAATCCACTTATACCACAGTTACCACACATTTGGATTACATGTTAGTAACATAAAAACATTATTCTCATGTTTATGAGCAGAAAAAGCAGTTATTAGTAAAACTACTTTCTTCCATCAATGATTAAACCATTCTGGTTGGTTTCTGTCAATTTTAAATTATGTAACATTTAAATAATGTTGGAATTATAAGATTACAGTATAATAGCATATCGAATTACTACTGTAATTTACCTGACAGGCACTACACATGTGGTTATTAGCCACCATACTGATCAATCAGATTGAACAATTGAGTATTGTCCTGATAATATAAATTATGTAACTAATTACAAAATCTTACAGTCTTCCTATACATGACTCATTCAACAAGAAGAAGGTCACACCCTGCTCCACACCTGTCAACAAAAATCCTCTTGGCCTACATTTGAATTCCAATCATAGAATGCTCCTTTAAAAAATGAGGAAGGACGACTTCACAGTTAACTGACACAAAAAGAGAACAGCGCAGGTACATGTAATACATGTAAAAAACTACTTTCTTCCACTAATGATTAAACCTTTCTGTTTAGTTTCTGTGAATTTTAAATGTTGTAAATTTTAAATAATGTTAGTTGTAATCATAAAATTATAATAGCGCATTGAATTACTACTGTGATTTGCCTGACAGGCACTACATGTGATACTGAACAATCAGATTCAACAATTGAGTATTGTCCTGATAATAGTACGCAACTAATTACAAAATCTTCTGTAAGAGTCTCCCTCAAATGAGTCATTCAACAATAAAATGGTTACGCCCTGCCCCACCTCTTTTAACAAAAATCGTTTGCATCTTGGCCAATATTTGAATTCCAATCATAATTTGCTGTAAAACATGTGGAAGGAATCTTTGTGTGACACAAAAGGACAACAGCACAGGTATACAGCATAACAAACATGTAATATCCTTGGCAACCTCAAACGAGTATATTTTTTAGTAAATCCCATCTTATTCTCCTATGAGACACACAGAGACTGGGGAGAGCGAAGATTAGGCTCAGAGTTCAGGATTAGCCATTTATCTGCTAGGAGCAAATGCAAGGGTTTAGCATTGATAAGATCCTCTGTCAGCCGTGGTATTTGAACCAACGACCTTCCGGTTATAGTTATAGAATAGTAATCAACAGGCTGCAACAAGCACTAAGACTTAATCTTCCCATTTGCTCAGTCCATACAGTGTCTTTGTTGATGTCTTAAGTAAATATTTATGCACTCTCCTGTTGGAAAGGACACAGTGCACAGTCTCTCCAGGACAACAGAATGGCTTATGAAAGGGTGTTTTTTTTTCTATTGTAAGAGGTTATCTTTAAAATTCAGTTTAAAGTCTTCCAGCTAAATTCTCCCACCATCGCAGTGCTCAAAACTGACCAGGGAGATTCGGTCTGCCAGGGAGACCAAGGAGGAATCCTTGGAAGAGCAAGACATCGATCTCCGGGAGGTGAGGGACTTCAATACAGTTCCCCTCTGGCTCACAACGAACTATACTTAGCCTTATCCACTTGGCCAACCCAGAAATCTGATTGTAAACCCCCCCCCCCACACACACACACACAGAACATGTGACTGCACGTTCCATCATGTGTACCGCATCTGCATCACTGAGTACTTCTGTGCTTTGTGCACAGCTGTTTGCCGAGCTATTCAAACATCATTGATTCTTCCTCGGTGCAAGCGGCCCCGCCTCCCGCCACAAGGACCGTGGACCTGGGTATGGGTCTCTTGGTGACGTCCACGCTCCTTGTCACACCATCCCCACGGGATTCCCGACACCATCAAGTGTCCACAGCCGGAAGGTCCAGTGGAAGAGCCCATAGAGTCACTGTGACACACTTAAGGTTGCAGACATTGGCTCACTGAGGGACTTTTACCTAAGATTTACATTACATTGAAATATGTGTGATTTACTAGCTCATAAATGGTTAAACAAATTCAGCTGTGACACACTGACTGGTGCTAAAAAACAGTGGAATAATATCACTGTTTGTCAGTCAGATAGCTATAATGTACTTTTAATAAATGTCCTTGAATGGAAATAGATATATGATCAGCACAGTTGTTAGATATAAAGCTCTACTGGGCCTCAGGCCCATTCTGTAATAACTGCCTATAATGCAATAACTGCCAATAAAGTAATATTTTTTCCATTCTTTATGTAATAAAAGTCAGTAATGTAATGATTGGCCAATAATGTAATACATTTTCTCAACCAATAATGTGATAATTTATTACAAGATCAGCAAAAAGTTATTACATTACTTACTTTTATTACTTTAAGAATGGAGAAATTTATTATGTCATTGGCATGTTATTAAATTACAGGTGATTATTACACTATTGGCTGCTACAGGGCTTCCATTACTCAAATCACACAAAACTTTTCTTGAATACTGAAGACTGCTCCGTGTCTGAAACGTGCTAGACAATGTGCTATTTGAACTCTGCTAAGGACACCATTATTGCCACTGCCATGCTGATGTTAATCTACAGGACTCAGTGATATTTGAGTGAAACAGAAATCGAAATAACATCATTAGCATTATTTAAAAAGCTATTTCTGTCCCGTCATGTTATCATTCGTCAGTTCTGATTCATATAGTCATGCCAGTACAGTGATTATGGCGTGTGCGCTGTGTGCACTGGCTATTACATGCACCCTTCCGAGCACGGACAGTCATATGCACACCGTGGTGTACAGGCCTGGCCCACAGGATGCATGCCTCAGCATGTATTTGGGGTTAAACTGTATTGCTTTATTTGACATTGTAAAATACCCATTCTTTTCCATTTATTATCAATCTAAATTAATCTACTGCGAAATATAGGAGCTTGTTAAAACTTGAATGTGAGATTCAGCAGAGCAAGACTGGGCCACAGGCCCCAGTAAAAGGGGTCTAGTAATGCTCATGCATCAGAAACCCCAGGATGACACGGGGAGAACATGGAGACTCCACACATATGGAGGCAGGGCGGAGACTCGAACCCTAATTATAAACCAGTTATATCTGCTTTGGCATAATCATAATTAAGAGGAGGGATATTATAACTGCTTATTGCGCATATTATACATGTGAGTCAAGTAAATTATCCGCAAATTTGCATATTTAACCTGAGAAATAAAATGTTTTTCCTGTTAGTGGTATATTTTTCATTGATCTCTGGGCAAGCGGCTAAAGAAAGTAGAAGAAAGTGAAGGTGAGGCTTTCTGAAATGCAACTGGTTTTGGTGCGAGTCATGTACAGTAATGCTTACTTTTAACTTTTATTTATGATGAAAAAATATATACAGATGTGCTTCTGTTTTTTTCGAAGACTGTAATAAATGCAGCTTAAATTTTATTTTGCCATTAGAATTATAGCATGCCAAACGGGAAATATTTCACCATCTTTAATATATATCGAGTGAATACCAATATATATAAAACAAAACCTGGTATGCATACAATTAAAATGTTTGTGTGTGTATGTGTGTGTGTGGGTTTGCATAAATCACATTTGGGGACCAAAATGTCCCCAAAGTGTGGTAAAACCTCAACCATCCTTACTCTTGAGGACACTTCTTCAGGTCCCCATTTGAAAAACCTCAATTTTATAAAAATCCCATGCGGGCGGGGGAGATCACCAGCCGCCGATCACCACATGATCGGCCGGCTACTTAACCACACTCCACCTGGCAGGCAGTGTGAAGTATTGTTGCCATTCTAGTAATGCGCCATACCAAGCAATCTTTCTGTGTATTGTCTTCCCGGTTTGTCTTGCCCGTTGTGTCCTGCCTGATCACCCGTCTGCCTTCCCTGCTCGCCTCACCCTCCGTGCCTGCCTCGTCTCCCTTTTGGACCCGAGTGTATACCCTGCCGTCCTTCCTTGCCTTTCCTGCTCCCTCGTCGGCTTTCCTCCTCCCTCCCCGGATCCCCGTCTCGTCCACCTGTTCCGGACTGATCATCACGGTTCTCGACTCTCGCCTGCCCCTCGACCACGATTTAGCACGTTCCCCTTGGTTTCTGTACTACCCGGTCACAGAAATAAAGGAATTTACCTCCGCATTTCGGGGTCTGCCTCCTCCCTGCTCGGCCGGCGTGACACTGTGAATGCAAACAAAAAAGTAAAAGTGCCAAAAGTCTTGTATTTTGGTTGGTTATTTAAGGTTAAGGTCAGGGCTGGGTGGGGATTAAGGGTGTCGTGACTGGGATTATGGTTTTTCACATAGAAATAAATGGACGGTCCCCATTTAGATAGGAAGACCAACTTGCGTGTGTGTGTGTGTGTGTGCGTGTGTGAGCGGGTATACCTAACCCTTATGGGGACACAATGTCCCCATAAAGTGATAAATATTGTTTTTTTTTTCCCAAGAAACCGGTCCCCATAAGGGAAAACTCTATTTTATAAAAATCGGTGACTGCTATGCATTTTGCTTGGTTACTTATTGTTATGGTTAGGGCTGGGTGTGGGTTAAGGTTGGCATAGTTAGCGTTAGCATTTTCCCCATAGAAGTGAATGAGCGGTCCCGTACAGCTCGTACAGCTTTCTGGAACGGATAATGTTCGAGAACCGAGGTTCCATATATTGCGATTCTGACTACACAACATACTTCACATAATACACTATACAGCAACTGGACAATATGCTACAATATCCTACAGAAACATAGAAATATTGTAGCGTTGTAGTGGGTAGAGTAAAATCAACATGGTGATTTATCACCCTTTTACAGTAGCTATATTGAAAAGGTATTGCAGGTATTTACAGAAGAAAGCACACCCAAGGCAATAACATAAAGAAACAACGGATCATCTTTCACCCGGTGAATCTGTCTTTGGGTGGTATGTATAACAGAATCATGACTCACAGGGTGAGCCAGGACACTGGATGTGTATTTGGTGAAGAACATTTTTCAGGGAACAGGGTGCAGCTGGAACTGGACTGACAACAGACAATATGAAAATGCAAAAAAGAGATAAAACGAAAACTGAAACAAAAACCAGATTGTCAGGTAGATGAGAGGAAAAGCAGAGGTTTGGGGGAGATACAACAGGCTTGTGTGGTTAATGGGGGTAAGACTTCTTCCAGGATAGTAGGAGCATTATAATGAAGAGGGATGTATGTAAATACTCAGCACTCCAGATCCGGTCTTCTGACATTCCCTGCCACCCCTCCCACTCCACCCACTCTGGACGTTAATTCTTCCAGTAATTGATACGTAAAGGAAATCTATACGAACATACATATACATCATGGTTATATATTGCCTTTTCATTGTTTACACATTTGATTGTATATGTATTTAATTTTAACATTATCTGTTATAACAAAATTAATATGACATGCTATGTTAGTAACTGACACTTGCTGAAATATAAACACAATTTCAAATTACACTGGTTTTTATACACTTTTCATATTTCTTCTCAGAGGGGGTCGAGCGTCATCCTCTCTGGACCAGTTACAGTCATAATGCTTCCCTTTCAGGGCCCAGGTTGTCCCCCCAGGTGTCCTACCATTATTCCCTGCCTTCTTAGGGGTCCAATTACATCCCCACCCCTTTTTGATAGAGTTTCTCAATTATATTTTCTGTAAGAACAATCATGGACAAATGGCCACCACAATGTTTTGTATACTCATTGGAAGAGAGCCCAGAGTCAGCCAAGGGCACCGTGATAAAGGTCCGGACAAGACGCCCAGACATGCTGTGAGAACCCAAGTGTTTCTGTGGTTGAGCAGTAACCATTTTTGGAAGTTTTAGCTGGTCACATATTAAAGTCAGTTATACTCTTTGGCCTTCAACATAGCGATAAGCAACAGAGCTGAGTAAGATTCATACAACCAGGGTAAAAATAAGATACCGTCACAGAAACTCTGAGGCTAGATCAAGCAGCAATAATTGGACTATATTCTCTAAAGGTTACATTATCATATAGTATTTTTCAGGTTATATGTTTATAGTTTTAACCTAAGGATGACATTCACTAAGTGAATCACGAGAATATATATTTTTTTAATGATCGCGGTCTAAAACTGTTTATTATTGGATGTATATGTTTGTGCACAACTGTACAATACACTAAAGTATTTTTATAACATTTTTATGTAAAATGAATGTTTATTATTGAGTGGAAATTTTTTGTATTAGACTTTTCAGTGTTAAGGGTTGTGTGCTGTCATAAATGCAGTGGGTGCTGTCATGTCTGTATATCTGGTTCTTGTTACCTATTAGCGTGGTAGAAAAATTATAAATCAACCTCTCTGATAACACAGAGAGTCACTTAGAATAAAAGTCTGGACCTCTCAGTTCGGTGAGTAAAGAAAGTCTCTTTTATTCCAGCAAAGTGCTCTCATCACACTCTGGCACTCGGTACCAAGTCACACAGAGCAACCAGTAGATAAACCATAGGAGATTGCAGGGACGGGTGGTGAAGCGGGTCAGTTCATCGCCTTAACCCGACGCCTAGCAGATGAAGAGGGTCGCTGGATTCAAGGCAGAGCATCTTTCCACATTAGCACTCATAATAAAATTTAAAAACTATCATTCCATACAATCATGAGACACAGATATTGTGTAACATTCATTTCATTCTACAATTCAGTTCCTATGCAACTTCCCTTGCTACCTAATCATTATATACTGTCACGCTCAGCGCGCGGGCGGGGCGAGCAGGCAGGCAGGTGGGCAGGAAACAAGCAAGGCAGGCAGGATACGGGGAAATACGGGGTTTATTTGGCTGTGGGAAGCCGAAAACACACAGGACCAACGTAACCGCAACTGACATCAATGACTGACAAGGGGAACTGGTAAGACCAGAACTTAAATAGGACGAGACTAATCAAAGTAATCGGACACAGCAGGAGACAATCAGGGAGGCACACGTGGGTAATCAGGGGGGCGTGGCACACACTAGGATTGTACAGGCTGGGCATCACAATATACAAGAGAAACTGTCACAAAACATACGCAAATGAAACTACCCATCGCATGACTCATGCCAAATAAACATACCTGCCAAATGTCACTGCCAGGTGCCACCTGCTCACAAGTTCTTTTAATCAATATAACTTAAGTTGTAGTAAATAAAGGAGTATATATTTCTATTACATTGGGTGGCTACTTCATTAGGAACCCCTACATCCTACCTGGGAGAACCATATTTTTTCTACATAATCACTTCAAAGGTAGATGAGCTGCACATTCAGAGAAGCATGTCAAGGAAACATTCTTGAGAGCTCCTCCCATCCCTGAAGAGAATATATTAAATACACTTCATCATTCAGGCCAGACAGACAGAAGCTCATTCTTTTGCTGTGGAAAGTAGTTGCCATCAGTAGGTTCAACAGGGAATGAAAATGCTGCATCTTGTTCTGTTATTAGGCTGTTTCTTACCACTGGGATTAATGGTCACTGAAAGTAAGTCATTTATGAAACTCTGTATAAATGTTTCAGCATTTATTATTATATTATAGTTTTTCACTGATGTGAGAAATTGAATTTAAACTTGAATATTACATTGTAAAAAAGCAGAATGTATAAAATTTAAAAATATATTCAGTTTCTATACATTATTGACCTAGTTCAAGTGCAAGTTGTGTCAATAAAGGTGTTCAGAATATCAGTTCAATTTTTTTCAAGTATGACTGCTTTGATATGAAAAACAACAATTAAAATGACATTTATTTTTGCTGTAAAATACACGCATGACGGGAATATACAGAAAAGTATTAATATTGATATTGCATTTCTGGTTTCTAACAGCATCAACGACCCCAACGTCGACATCATCAACCACCCCAACGACCCCAACGTCGACATCATCAACCACCCCAACAACCCCAACGTCGACATCATCAACCACCCGAACGTTGACATCATCAACCACACCAACAAGCCCAACGTCGACATCGTCAACCACCCCAACGTCGACATCATCAACCACCCCAACGAGCCCAACGTCGACATCATCAACCACCCCAACGAGCCCAACGTCGACATCATCAACCACCCCAACGTCGACATCATCAACCACACCAACAAGCCCAACGTCGACATCATCAACCACACCAACAAGCCCAACATCGACATCATCAACCACCCCAATGTCGACCACAGTAACCTCCACGTCAACATTAACAGCCACCCCTGTCAAGCCACCAAAACCAGCACAACAAGCAACAACAAACACCTCTGCAAGACTTCAAGCCACCGTTCAGTCTGGCATACTGGCTTTAGCTGCATTTCTATACTTTCATGGTCTCAGTTACTAATAACCCTTCCTTTCCATTTATCAAAGTTGTTATACTTAATTGTGCTTGATAGTCTTATGTATGAATTCAGCTAAATCTTTATATATCACTCTTTTTAATAATGGGTGTATGTGCTTAGAATAGTAGTATAGTATCTTTTATAGCAGTATAGCACAATACTATCTTATTCTTAATCTTAAGGAAACAATGATCAACCTACCCTTTTGAGTTTGCATGTTCTCCCCATAATGCCCTGTTATGGACTGGCATCACATTCTCTGTGTGTCCTGTACTTTCTGGGATAGTTTCCAGAATCAGTCACCCTGTAATAGCTGGTCAGTTAATGGAAATCAATGGATATTTCACTGTACAGTAAGACCTCGGACATTTGCGATGTTACATTCCAGAACACGTCATGAAAGAGGAGGAATCGCGGATGTTTGGTAGAGTCACTGAAAATGTTAATATGTGCTTATTTCTATAGTTTAAACCCAAAATATCACTTGAACTGGTAACCTTCTGATTACAGGCACACAAGGTTAGCCCACTGAGCCATACACTGCCCCTTAAAAAGGAGAGGGATGTGGCACACGGGAGGATCGGACGAACAGGTCCTGACTGTTCCAAAGGGAATAAACTTTGTGAATGGGATTTGCATCTTGTAAAGGTACAGTACAGTATGTACATAAAAAGGAACATTTACATAAGAAAGCCATGTTTTTTAAAGGATTTTTAAACTGATATTTATTGTATGTCTTGAACTCTCTCCAAAAACATAGTAAAATCTTCATTAACTAAATTTTTCTTACCAATCTTATACTTAAAAGCATGAAAACTTCTAAATTACTATGACAATTAAACATAAACACTTCTGTAGGGTTTCTCGAGAATTTCGCAGATGTGCGAAAAAATTGCGGATGCAAATAAGTTCGGTTCCAATGAAATTTTCGCAGATCTGTGAATTCGCGAATCACGAAGCGCGAATGCATGAGGGCTTACTGTATAGTAGAAAAAAACATTTTTTTTTGTGGAAATGCAAGATTTTCTCTGAAAGACATGTAACTAATTTTTATCCAGTAACTGCTCTGTGACAACCAAAAAAATACTACCCCTTGAAACAGTGTAAGGTTGGAATGTTAGACAGGATGACGGATTTAAGGTAGTCTGGGCAAAATGTAAGTAAACAAATATAAAGTCCATTTAAATTGTGGTACCTTAAATCCAACAAGTTACCCAATAAGCCAGTAACCCCGCTTTGTAGTAGAGGCCACTGGGGAGAGTCATAGAACAGGGCTTTCAGAGCGTATGAGACCTTTTTTTTTTACATGGTCATGGTGTATTTTCCTACGTTTCTCTCTTTTGGAGTGAGATTACATCTGTTAGGGCAGGAGTGTGTCTCACGGTCAACGCATGAGACTTGAGAGCCCTGTGTTCCGCAATCAACGGATCTTGCTCTTCCACCTTGTCTGCACTCCGTGTGTGTGTACATCCATGTAATAATGCGCTTGCAATGATCACATGTGTCACGATCACGCAGGGAGCGAGCGGCGATCGTGCGGGTTGGAGGGTAGGGAGCAGGCGAGACAGGCGAAATCGGGGTAAACGGGGTTTTAATAAGGAAACGAGCAGACATCTAACCACATCAACCACAATGTCGGACAAGGGAAACAGGCAAGACCAGGACTTAAATACACTAGGACAGAGCACACTAACTAGACAAAGCTGGAGACAATCGGGGAATCACAAGTGGGTAACCAGGGGGCGTGGCACACACGAGGATCGGAACGAGCAGGGCATGACAACATGTAACTTATTTTGGAATTTATCCGGACACAACAAATGCTGCTTTCTGATTGGCTGGTAGGTGGCTAATAACTGTGTATATCTTAGGCCAGCTCTGAACTTGGTGACAAACTCCACTCCGTATGCTTGTGCATCATCCATATTCTTGCATAACGGGACACCCTGGTGGGCATTATCCCTTACTTCTTAGCCTGAGAAACACAAGCTGTGGCATTGTGAGGGTGTGAACTGGCTGGAGTGTGTGTGTCTCACAGTCAATGCATGAGACTTGAGAGTCCTCCTAAAGTCTGACACCCTCTCCCAACTAAAGACAATGGAAATGTAATAAGCTTTAGGATATTATGACAGTGATGGGTATGTAAGGCAAGAGTGGAGGGTGTCATAGACTCGAGGGTTCTTGTCATGGACTCGGGGCATAGTACAGGCAGGAAAAAAGGTGGCGACAATCCACTTACACCTCCACAAGATCAAAGGTTTATTACAGAACTGAACGCATTGGGAACACTAAAAAAACAAGTGGTCAAATCTGAAGAGGGGAACGATACAATATAACAAAAAATGGTCTACGAAGGGAAACTGGTAACACAGAGAACAGGTCGGGAGGCAAACATAGCATGCAGCAAATCAGCACTGCTAACATCAGGGAATGACGCCACAGGGAACTTAAATACACAGGACAGGTGAGAACAATCAAGAGGCTCCGGGAAACACCAAACAGGTGAATCTAATAAACTAAATCATGAAACTCGGAAACTACAAAACACAATCCAACATTAGGGAAATAACAAAGACAGGTGAAACACAACCAAAAACCAAAACAGAATGCAAACCACGAAACTCAGGAACAAGAAAAAACTAATACAAAGAAAACACTAGGGAACAAATCTACTAAATACAAAAAAAAAACAAAGATGGCTGGACTGGAACACATGATTGATGGGTTAGTAGCTGCAAGCTCAGTCGATAGCGTCATGCAGCAATCTGGAGTGGGGGGGAAATAAGCTACGGACTTGGACACAGGGAGAACAGGCTGGCCAGCGACACCTGCTGGCCAAAAGAGTTAGAGACACAAAAGGCCCAGGCAGGTGGGTGCTGACCCTGACAGAGGGTGACACGTGCAGAAGGTGTTTGGTATTGCAAGTGTTTGTGTGTTGGAATGGACTCCTGCAATAAATTCTTTTGGTGATCTCAGAACCGTTGTTGTTCCATTTAATAACAATGTTTAAATGACTAAGTTTAATCCTGTATGGTTTTGCATTTGTTTGTCTGAATGAATGGGGTGACTGGAGGCAAAATTTCCAGCACTTTCAAACAGCTAGAAAGGTAGACAAAGAGGGAAAGAGGAAGGTGATGTGCATGTCAGCTCTATAATTTACAGGGAAATGGGAAATGAAGTGGGAACATTTTCATGTCGTTCACTTTTTCCGAGGAGCGGGATGAGAAAAGGTTTGATGTCATATTAAGAAAATATGACGGGTACTTCTGTGATTCACAAGCATGCGTGTTTCTACCAGAGAGTGGAGAGGCCTGTATTAGAGTGCTGTATGATTTATCTGAAAACTGTGATTTTGGCAAAGAGAAGAACTACATTTGCAACCATTCAGTTGTAGGTATTCTTTACAAAGAACTGTCACAGAGTCCCCAGCTTATGCCGGATCTCACATTAGCCCAAACTATTCAAAGCCATCGCTAGTCTGATGAGGTTACACTCCGAGTTCACCAGCAGGGGGAGGTGTGAGCTGCGGTGTAGGAAATAGTGAATGAAAAACCGGCTAATAGACAAACACCAAAGTGGAAAAGGGTCACTGGGAGAGAATGTGTCACAGTAAAACAGTTAGGGAAGGGACAGCGACACCTGCTGGCCAAAAGGGGAAGAGACACGAAAGGCCATACAGTTCATACAGTTTGCAGAATCCCCTGTCTCTTATGCAATGGGTAGAGGGTAAAGGAGGAGCTGGAGTGTACAGTATGGAGGGGACTGGTGTCATAGAGTAAGTGACAGATATCCTACTAATTGGTGCACACCTACGCTTCCAGTTCCAAAACAGAATGGCAGTGTACGTATCTGTGCTGACCTGAGGAAATTGAATGAAGCTATAAAGAGTGTGAGGTATGTTCTCCCTACTGCAGAGGAAATTGTTGCGAAGTGGTGCAACAGCGTTCTCATCTTTAGATGCAGCTTCATGTTCTGCTCTCGGAATGTGGACATGACCCTGGTGGAGAAAACAGATTTAATCATTTTATGTATTTACGTATTTCTTTATTCAATTTTTTGTTATTTGAATGTTTGAATAAATTTCTCCTGTTTTCTTTATACTTTGGAGTACAGTGATTTGTACTGGCTTCGCTGCTTCATGTTTGGTGCTGGAGAGAGCTCACCTATTGGTTATTGATCATGTCACAATTTGCATGAACCAGGAGAAAACACCTATGATAATATTAACATTGTAGATTTTATCAGAATGTCATGATGAGAAAGACTAATTGAGCCATGCTGACTACCTTATACCAAACAATGTCGGGAGACATGCCACAACTTATTTATTGCGGTATTGGAAATTTTTCTGAAAATAGCAACAAAATTATTTGAATGTGAAAAAAAAATCTGAAACCAAAAAAATAAGATCTTAATCTGAAAACCAAAAATATGGAATTTAAAAAAAACCAGACCTCAAATAAAAAATATTTGATCAAATTATATGTGAAAAATGAAATAAAATATTAATTTAAAAAAATCCAGAACTGAATCAAAATTATATTTAAAGCGAGAAAAAAAAAATTTAAGTATACAAAATTTTCATGTTTTTGCACCATGAGGGGAGAGCGGTGAACCTGGAAGGAACCCCACAATGACGTGGCGAGAACATGCAAACTCCACACATGTAGAGCTGGGGCACGCACTTGAACCCCAATCACAGAGGTGTGAAGCAACAGTGCTAACCACTGCACCCCCACTGCACATCACAAACATCTGGAAAAAAGGCGAAAAGTTGAAAATCAACTGCTGTGCCTATGATGCAACTGAAACATGGTGCATTATTCTTCTTACTGCAAACCCCTTCATTTACTTAGTCTTACCAGTGTCTTTTTATACTGTAGCTGCCATCTTTCAGATGCTCAAATAGTTTTCAAGCTCCTCTGGTGTATTGCATATCCTCACCAGGAGATCATATGCTTCAGGATGTCTGTTAGCCATCATGGCAGCCCTTAGCATTGATTCAGTATTGTCCAGCTTCTCCTCAAGTTTATCAAGATGAACAAAAATGGCCCTCTCAAATCTCTCTCTGGATGCTCCTATATGTTCTGCAACACAATAATCCTGTCTGACTGTAGCTTCAAATGCCAGACTACAAAGCTATACATTTGACCTTCTTGCATCTACCTTGGCCATGGGCATCCATATATACCCTTTGAGTGCTGCATCTGACTGCAATGGATTGTCCTGGGGCCATTTGCTGTGGATGCTTCACAAAGAAAGGCATTCTTATAGCAAAGCTGAATAATACTCAAGTAAGGAACAAATGTTTTTGTCCTATTCACCTTAAGTATTAGTGACAATGCAACAGCAACCTTTTGCATGCATATAAGCGTTAAAATGGCATTTTATAATTCTGCGAGTGCATTTCCACTATATTGAGGTGAAAGTGCAGCATCTGTTTCTCATGAGGATACAGGTTCGTTACTTATTGGAGAGGGTAAACATAAGGAGTGACAGAAACTTAAAGATGTCCATTATTATGGACAGTGGGCATATTGGAATATTTTTGGCACAAATAGAACCTCATACATATAAATGATATAGTTATCTGATGACTTGGAAAGTCGCATAGTGTGAACTTAGCATTACTAAGATGAACACCAGCTACCATTTCTTATCCAAGTAAGGCCAAAGTAATGGAGCACAGATCAGCAAAGTCCCCCTGGCCAATAGTGCTATAAAAAAGGGTTAGGGCTGCCCACCTCATTTACATATGGATGAATAAAAAAATCTTTGGAATAAAAAAATGTATAAATTTTTCTATAAATCTTTGGAATGAAAAATATATTTTTTTCTATTTATTTGTTTGCTTACTAGCAGGGGCGGCATGGTGGTGCAGTGCTTAGCACTGTCGCCTCACACCTCTGGGACCCGGGTTCGAATCCCCGCCTGGGTCACATGTGTGCGGAGTTTGCATGT
>JAODJX010000047.1:11175334-11187923 GCA_026776945.1 Isichthys henryi
CCAGGCGGAGACTCGAACCCGGGTCCCAGAGGTGTGAGGCAACAGTGCTAACCACTGCACCACCATGCCGCCCCCGTGATAATATTATGTACCTAATTACAAAATCATTGGTGAGAGTCTCCCTCAAATAAGTCATTCAACAATAAAATGGTTACACCCTGCCTCACCCCTGTCAACAATAATCCTTTACATCTTGGCCAACATTTGAACTTAAATTGTAATATGCTCTTCTAAAAAAATAAGGAAGGACTACTTCACAGTGTATTGATACAAAAGGACAACAGCACAGATACTGTATAGTGCATAGCAAATATGCAATATCCTTGGGAACCTCAAGCAAATATATTTTTTAGCAAGTCCCATCTTAATCTCTTATAAGACACAAACACACTGGTGAATTTGAATATTTGGCTCAGAGCTCAGGGTTAGTCATTTATCTGCTGGGAGCAATTGCAGGCTTTGGCAGTGATATCCTCTGTTAGTCATGGTATTTGAACCAACAATCTTCCAGTTACAGTTATAGAATAGTAATCAACATACTGCACCAATCATTAAGACTTAATCTCTCCATTTGCTCAGTTCATACAGTGTCTTTGTTGATGTCTTAAGTAAATATTTATGCATTTTCCTGTTGGAAAGGACACAGTGCACAGTCCCTCCAGGACCCAAACGACAGAATGGTTCATGAAAGGCTGTTTTTCCTATTATAAGAGGTTGTTTTTATTTTCCAGGTAAATTCTTCCTCCATAACAATTTGTGTCTTCTTCTCTCTACATGCTTCTTCAGTCCTCTTTGGCTGTTGGCCACAAAACACTAGATTGTACAGTTAACATGTTTCAAAAGTCTGGCAATTTAGATTATTTTGCATCCTTCTGTCTGGCACTTACCGTTTTGTTCCTTTTCCTGCTCTGTTAAGTACTTTTCTGCATCATTTTAATAGTAATAATAATGATGTCCAGGAAAGCATCTGTGTTTTTCAGTTTTCTCCAAACAGAAAGTACTCAGACCAAGTATTAAATATGCTCTGTTTTTAAACTGTTCATTCTTAATCTGAGATTCATTTGGACTGGAAATATTTGTCGGAAGAGAAGATACACACGTGCCTAATAATTCTGCACTCAGTGTACTTCACATAATACATTATACAGTGAGTAGACAATAAGCTACAGAAATATAAAAATTATTGTAGCACGACAGTGGGTACAGCTAAATGAATATGGATTCAAGCTGTCAAGACTTAATTCTCTTTGTGCTTCAATGAGTCCAGGTATTGCTACAGAGGAAAGTACACCCAAGGTAATAACTGCCAGGAAATGCAACAGAACATAAAGAAAAAACCCAAACACCTTTCACCCTGTGAATCTGTCTTTGGGTGGTAGGTATAACAGAACCATGACTCACAGGGTGAGCCAGGACACGGGATGTGTATTTTGGGAAGAGCATTTTTCAGGGAACAGGGTGCAGCTGGAACTGGAGTGACAGCACACATTGTGGAAATACAAAAAGGAAATGAAAACCAAATCGTCAGGTAGATGACAGGAAAAGCAGAGGTTTGGGGGAGATACAACAGGCTTATGGGGTTAACAGGGGTAAGACTTCTTCTAGTCTAGTGAACAGTTGTGACTTCATTGTTTTAAAGATTAAAGGCATAATTCTTCCAAGACAATTAAAGTGGTAAACATCAAAATGTAAGGTTTGAGAAAGTTGTCTAAGAGATATAACTGGATTTAAACAATTATACATTTCAAGATGAGAAAAAGTGAAGAACACCCACTGCAATATTTGTTTCAAAGAAATACTGTGAAATGAATAATTCATGCCTAAGATTTTTTTAGTATATAAAATTGTTCACTTCTGTCTTGCAACAAGTTCGAGTTCTTCTAAGACAACTTTCAACACTGCATTTATTTATGATTCCAATTTCCAGTGCCCACCCAGCTGATTCTTTGTCCCCCTCCCCATGCCACCCTATGAAAAAAATCCTAGAAACGGCCCTGAACAGATCTGATCTTCTAATAATCCCTGCCACTCCACCCACTCCAGATATCATTTATGGTTCAGTAACTGATTTAACTAAAGGAAAACTTTCTCAAAGTACCTGTATTTCATACCTATGTATTGCCTTTTCACTGTGCACACATTTGGTTGTATATATGTGACCCGTCGCCACAAAATGAGTCTTAAGTCGCACTGGTAGAACTGCACCCATAAGACTCATTTCGTGGTGACATATATATAATATATCATTAACATCAGGGGGCAGTGTGTGGTGCAGTGGGCTAAGCCTGAGTCCTGTAAGCAGAAGGTCCCTGGTCCAAACCCAACCTCAGTACGTCTGCAGGTCCTTGAGCCAGGCCCTTAATCCCCAGCTCCCAGGGCACTGCTATGGGTGGCTGCCCTTTGCAAACAACTTACTCTACAAAAAGCAAGTTGAGGGAGGAATAAAGACAATTTCCCCATGGGGATCAATAAAGTTATTATCATTATTCATTAAGTTTGATAATGTTTACTGTAAACTCATGTTTGCCCTGCTCTGTAACTGATAATGTTTGTCAGTATAAAAGACTATGATTGCTTAATACTTAATTCTAGATTGTCTTTAGAATTATAGGTGTTGCCATAAATACTCATTGTTTTAGATGGTCTTTGTTATTATGCAATATTGTAAAACAATTTTTAAGTTAGTATTGCTGTCATACCTATATAGATTAATTATAAAACAAAGATGTTAGATTTCTTCATGAAATCCATAATTTTGTTATTCAATTTGTTACAAATGCCCCCTTTAATACACACCACTGCCTTTTGTATTCTTCAGTCAAGTGACCCTCTTTGCAGACTCTTTGTAACATTCATTGCTTTACGCTTGTATATAAAACACTTCTTGGCTATTCACCCCCTTAGTTAACTATGTTATTACAGACAGTCTCATTGATCACATACTGTATAATACATGGTCTTATTCTTATTAGACAAAGCCTGCTAAACCTAACACCTCCTTTGGTTTGTTATCATTCCAATCCGCTGCTGCCAATGACTGGAATTCATTACAGAAATCTACAACACTGGATGTATTATACCTGTGATGGCTTTAAAGGGCTTACCTTTGGACATTTTTAATGATACTTTCAAATGTTTAAAGTCTGTTTAATAATTATTAATTATTTTAATTATATGTTTTTTCCATTTTAGTTTTACAGGTGCTTTCTAGCGTTTGGCTGTCATTGAAAATAAGAAACTGTTCTTAATACTTTGCCTGGTAAAATTAAGATTTTAAAAAAATAAAAATATTGTGACATGATCCGGTAGTAACTGACACTGAAATTTAATTTTCATTTCAGATTTCCAGTGTTTAATCCATCTTAAAAAGAAGAATTAAAGATTCAAGAGAAACAGCTTTGGGAGGAGAATGTACATGAGGAAACATTACAATGTTCTACATAACAAGATTCAAGAATGTCACACCTGTCAAAGATATGTGAGTAAAACACAAAATATATGTCAAAATCACTAGAATGTAAAAATGACTAAATCAAACAGTTTATTATCGGATATATATATATATATACACACACACACATACATACACATACATACATACATATACAGTATATATCTTTGTGCACAATTGTACATAGTTATATTTATGTAAAATGTTAAGCTTTCCTTAAAACACAAAAGTATCTGCAAAATATTTTTAGGTAAAATGAATGCTTATTATTAAGCAGAAAAAAATTGTGTTAGAATTTTCAGTGCCAAGGTATTTGTGTCATAAAGGCAGTGGGAGTGGTAACACCGGTATGTCTGGTTTTTGTTAGTTAATAACACATATAATATATTATAAAACTATCATACCATACAATTGCGAGACACAGAGGTTGTGCAATGTTCAGTTCATAGTCAATTTCAGTTCCCTGCTGCTTAATAAATATATACAGAGAATCTGTCACAACACAAACACCAAACGAAAATACTCATTACATCACTCATGCCAAACAAACATACCTGCCAAATGTCACAGCCAGGTGCCCCCTGCTCACCAGTTATTTTAAATGATATAACTTAAATTATAGTAAATTGAGGATTATATTATTAATATTATTATATAAATATTCATATTATTTCTATTACATTCAATAGCTATTTCATCAGGGACCCCTACATTGTACCTGATAGAACCATATTTTCTCTCCATAATCACTTCAAATGTAGATGGGCAGCACATTCAGAGAAGCTTTTCTGCACCCTACAGTCATACTATACTGAGAATTTATTTTTGGTCGTTCTGATAGGTTTAAAAATTCTGACCATCCTTACTGTAGGTGTCGCCAATAAAGTGCTTTCGTGGCCACTTTGATAAAGATACATATAGCTATATATATATGTACATACACAGACACACAGACACACACACATCTGTACCATATTAGATGTCCTGGATGACAAGGAATCATTCTTGAGAGCTCCTCCCATTCGCGAGAAGAATAAGTTCAAAACACTTCCTCATTCAGGCCAGATAGAAGCTCATTCTTTTGCTGTGAAAAGAAATTCCCATTAGTAGGTTCAACAGGGAAATAAAATGCTGTATCTATTCCTGATATTGGGAGGTTTCTCCTTATCATTGGGACAAATGAGCACAACAAGTAAGTCATCTATGAAAACTAATTTCAGTTCAATTCTTTCTATAGAATTTTTGAAAATTATACACAAAAATGTCTCAGCGTTTATTTATAATATTATACTTGATAAATGATGTGAGAAACTGAATTTTAAATTACTATTGTATTGTGAAAAAGTATATACGTATATTCAGTCTCAATACTGTATTGACATTGTCTAAATTCAATCTGTTTCAGTAAAGGTATTCAGATTATCAATTTAATATTGTTCAAGATAGTATGACTACTATGATGTGAAAAACTAAATAGTAAAATGACATTTATTGTGGCTGTAAAATACATACATAATATGTGAAGTAGGGGAAAATTATTGATATTTGTATTTCTGGTTTCTAACATCATCAACGACAGCATCATCTACAACACATACAACGATGACAACCCTATCCACACCGACGCCAACAACAACATCATCAACGACAGCATCAACAACGACACCCACAACGACGACAACCACATCCACACCGGCCCCAACAACAACATCATCAACGACAGCATCAACGACGACACTCACAACGACAACAACGACATCCACACCGGCCCCAACAACAACATCATCAACGACAACAACGACACCGACAACGGCTACAACCACATCCACACCGGTCCCAACAACAACATCATCAACGACAGCATCAACAACGACACCCACAACAACGACAACCACATCCACATGGGCCCCAACAACAACAACATCAACGACAGCATCAACAACGACACCCACAACGACGACAACGACATCCACAATGGCCCCAACAACAACAAGGTTGACGACAACATCAACACCTACCACCACTTTCAAAACAAACACAATGACAACCACAGCACCACCTTCCACCGCTGCAAGACTGCAAGCTACTGTTCTGTCAGGCATGTTTCCTAATAAAAATGTGATTCAGGTATACTTAGACCAGGTAAGCTGACTTGATCTGAATTTCTATCCTTTCCTTGTCTGGGTTTTTGATAACTCTTCCTTTCCATCTGCCAAAGCGGTTACACTTAATTTTGCTATACAGTCTTATGTTTGAATTCAACTAAATGTTTGTACATCACTCTTTTTCATAATGTGTGCATCTGGTTAATTCCATAGTATAGTATCTTTTATAGAAACTTAGCATAATAGTAACTTATTAATAATCTTCTTCATCTTAAGGAGGTAATGATAAACCTACTCTTTGGAGTTTGCATGTTCTCCCCATAGTGCCCTTTGATGGACTGGCATCCCATTCCCCGTGTGTTTTTTGCTTTGTGAGATTGATTCCAGGTTCAGTGTCCCTGTAATACGTAGTCAGTTAATGATGATTGATGCAAATTTTATTGTATAGTGGTAAACAATTACTTTATTGTTGTGTAAATTCTTTGTTTTCATTACAGGTACAGCTGAATCTTCAAAGCATTTTTGGTGGAACTGCAAGATTTACTCTGAATGACATACAACCAATTTCTGTCCAACATTCCTGCAATAATTAACCAAAAAAAAATACCATGTGCAACTGAGTTGAGATGTCAGATAGGATATCATCTGGGTGAGACTGAAAACAGGGCTGTTTTTGAAGTATATGATTTGTACCCTCAAATTGTTTTTTGTTTCTGGCTATTGTCACAACCAATGTCTAACTAACATGTAAAATTCGAATAACATGAATATCACCAGCCATATAATGTACGTCAATCAGTAACTGGGGGCTACTGTCTAACATCGTCATTCTAAGTATTCATGCTGCTATCATTGTCAGCTGCTGTCAGCGGTCCACGTAGTGTCACGGGAGTAATGCTGGCACTCCAAGATGGCAGCCCCCACAAATCATTCATAAGATTACATTCTAAAATAGAATGTTTGGAATAGAATAGAATAGGATAGAATAGAATAGAATGCCGGTTCCAACCTAACATAACATTTAATTTTTTGTTCAGCATTTTATTTGCTTTTGTTGCACTTTTAGTTTTGGTTGCCCTTTCAGTTATTTGACTCTCTGGTTTTTGAATCTCGATTGCTTAACTCAGTGGTTCTCAAACTCAGTCCTCGGGACTCACTGCCCTGCTTGTTTTCCAGCTCTGCCTGCCCCACACACTGCTGATTACCTGGATCAGGTGTGTTCAGTCAATCAGAAGCTGAAAGACAGCTGGGACTTGTGTGTGGGGCAGGGATAGCGGGAAAACAAGCAGGGCAGTGGGGCCCGAGGACTGAGTTTGAGAAGCACTGGTGTAACACTGGTGTAACCTTTTGCGTTGGTTGCTCATTTGATTATATATGTATGTGCACCAGCTGTAGGGACTGACTTTTCTTTGGGGGATGTTTTGTTTTTTTAAATTTTGTTTGTCTAGAGAGGAAGGTGAAATGTTGTGTTTCCTTTCCTCTGGTATGCTAACCATACACTAAAAGACTTTAAAAAGATGTTTTAACGACTAAAGTCGGATGCACTCACATCTAAAGACAATGGCCTCTATTTTGACGATCTAATTCAAAGTGTAAAGTGCAAAGTGAAACTAACATTAATGGGCGTGTCCAAAAACCAGACTTTGCACCATTGCAAAGTGGAAAATGTGTTTTCTGCATAACACACAATGAATCAATTGGAATGGCACGTCACCTCACCTAAAATGCGGTGGTGCATGATCTACTGTGGATTGCTATTACAGATCGCTTTTCGGCCAAGGAAACAGACGTGCTCGTGCGCGAGGCGAAAAGGCATGAGCATGTAATCTATGGGAGCCCGAAGCCGTTTGAGTGAAGCAGGCGTGGGATGAGGTGGCAGCGAGTGTGTTCCCGTTTCCTGGCACCACCAGATCATCTGCGCAGGATAAATACATGTATAGCCTATAGGCACCAACTGATGATGTGTTTCCCTGAAAGTCTATGGGAGATTCACATACGCTTTGTCTAAATGAAGGATATATTAAAGCTTATTGGTGTTTATACTTCATTTATGTGTTTTTGTACCCTGCCTGCACAAGTTCTCACCTCATTCCTAGGGGTATTGCTGTGGAAACAATTATGGGTGTAACTTCTGGGGAAGCAGCAGAAGGAGCCATAAGAGGCAACAACTTATTATATGTTAGAGTGGCTAGCTGTCCACAGTGGTCTGTGCAAATACGACTGACATGTAGAGGGTCCTATTTTCCCCGGCACAAAGTGCAACAAAAAGTGCTTTAGCTAGTTTCATACCAGCACATTTCTCATTGTCACACCAGCGCACTGCTCATTTTCACAATAGCAAATTATTTTGTGCCCACTTTCTGCTCATACTGTAGAAGTGGTATGATGGTATGATAATGGAATAAGACACATGGAACATATCATTCAAGACAATAATTTCATACCATTTGACAAAATGGCCGAACTTTATGGCATTGATAAAAACAAATATTTAAAACATCTTCAAGCAGGCAAAGGAGAACATCTTCGACCGGGGAAACAGGCAAAGGAGAGCAGGATTGGGGTAAAATAAAGGGTTTTAATAAGGGCATGAAGGGGCATTGGGAACAAACAGCCTAACAATACACAGCACTACAATGACCGAACTAGGGAAACATACTCTGACGTGGACTTAAATACACAGAACTGATGAAGACAATTCGAAACAGCTGGTAAACACGGGTTAATGAGGGGGGCGTGGCACAGAGGAGGATCAGATGAGCGGGTCATGACAGTTACAATATAAATGCAATGCTCAAAATTACCTCTTAGTGGCAACATCATTATGATACTTTGCTGCTAATCTCCGCTTCAGCTAATCTCCTGTTTCAAAACTGAGGATATAATCAGTGGAACTATGGCAATAGTAATTTGATATTCTGCTGTAACAATGTATTCACACTGATAACAATATGTTTGTTCCATATTTCAATTGCCAAATTTAATTGGGTAAAAGGTTCATATAAATGTATTGGGCAGATAGATAGAAAAGAGTAAATTCTGCTGTTTAATATCTGATAAAGCACCCAATACCAGGTGTGGCCAATTTTATCTTCAAAGGGCCAATGTGTATGCAGGCTTTTGGGGTAACCTTTAGGTCAGCTGTTCACACTCAGGTGTGAGGACTCTTCAGCCAGTCAGTCCTCTAACTAGTAATCCAATTAGGGAGTTGTGGCGAAAACCCACATACACACCGACAATATGTGACATCCACAAAAGTTTTGGAATGCTGAGCAACATCATTCTTGCCTATCTGTGTACATTCAACTCTTGTGGGGCTTGGGCAATGCATTCAGATTGTGTCCGTGGTAACTGATTATCTGTAAACTGTCTGAGTGGGCTGCCCTCTGTCCCACAGAAATGACTTGCCACAGAGTTGGAGCCATTTTCTACCAAGGCACATGGAAACTGGTGATCCAGTTAGGTGGACACCAAGGTAAGTATGGCACAGTAGAGTGAGAGGAGGGCGGAGATGGTGATGGAGATAGAATGCTTGACTGTGGCTACAGGGTATCTTTGGAGAAGACAAAAAAATAAAATCAATATATTAATCAATATGTTACACAGCTGAGTAAAAATACATCTTTAAAATGTATTATTGCATTTGTATCATCATCACAATAAATAGTATAGGGCAGGGTGGACAATCTTTATGTTTTATTTAGTCTGTATTTAATGACAGTTGAAGAAAGATACTCTTCATAAAGATTATATTCTTTGCAAAAATAAACACTGTGTCATAACTAAACTATGACACTGTAACACCAGAGATGGAACAGTTTTATTTCATCTCACAAAATGTCAGAATTAACAGATAAACTATTAACAAAAGTCTAACTTCCACATATAGTAGCTTTTTAATTTTTCTGATCATTCAAGACATCAACTTTAGTTACACAGATATAATGTACCACCAGTTTCACCAGTGACATTCTGATTAAAATGGAAGTTTTTTTTTTTAAAACACTGCCCTGTGGGCTCATATGATGACCTATTTAAAATCAGTGAAATAAAAGATTTATGGAATTATTCTGACAAAAATTCTGTCACCCAGCCCTTGCAGTGCATAACACCAATGATTTGTAGAAGTGCTATCTGAGAAACAAAATGATCCATAAATTTATAAATAAAATGAGCAAGTTTGGAATCACCTTCTCATTCCTTGAGATGTTTATTCTATAATAGATTCTTTACTCATAAAAGCAGTTAATTGGAGCAAGAACTACAATGTAATATGAATCTTAATATCACCAGTGACCAAAATCTCAAAATTTCAATAAATGACAGATCTTGAGTGTAGTACAAATTTAATGATGTTTATAGTAAAAATTGAACTCATTTGTACATTTTCAGGTGATACCTTTTAAAAATGATTGTATATTAAATATGGCTTCTCAAATGTTGTGTGAAAGGGTTTTACTGATGTTTTACAAATGTAGCACTACTGTGAAACATCATAAACCTCTGTGACATGGTTTCCTACTCTAAATGGAGCATGATCCAGATCGTCTTTCATGTAGGAGATGGATTCCCTGCTGCTCCACCACTGGGAGGTGCTGTTCAAGAAGACCCAGGAGCTGGAGACCCTGAAAGCCAGAGAGATGAAAACAAAAGCGGAGATTACAGGGTGCAGAGCATCACTATCCAACCTCAACAGCTGGTTGAACAAGATGGACCAGACCTCCCTCAAGCAACAGAAAAATAACTACAACCAGACAAGAGACCAGTGAAACCTGTCAATCACCATGCAGAGACTTTTTGAGGAAGAATCCCATCCCCCACCCCATTTATCCAGAACAAGGTAAGTGAAATGTAGCCAGAAATGTAGTCATCAAAATGATAACATTGATTATTTGAATAATTACAGGAGACAGTTGTCAAAACAACCCGTACACACACTATTCATGCACACTGTGAGTAACACGCACACAAGGGAGTCATTTCTGAGAATAAACAATGGAGCTTATTACAGTTGATAATAGGACACAGACACACAATCACCACACGTAATTTAGAGAACCAGGTTTCTGTACCTGCTGGAGGAATTCATTTCAAGGGTAAAAATGCTAATGTTAACTATGACAACTTTATCCCCTATACCCAGCCCTAACCACAACCATAAGTAACCAAACAAAATACAAGAGTTTTTGCATTTTTAGCTTTTTCATTGCATTCATTATGAAATAGAGTTTTCCCATATGGGGACCAGGAAACATATTAACATTGACCCATCCCTGTCAATGTTAATATGAAACATACACCCCCGAGTGCTGGTATCCAGCAGATTTTGTATCCTACCTGATGAGTTACTATCTGCCTGAGATCATGTGGGGTTCTTCACATACCAGGTAGGATGGATAACCTGCTGGGTACCGGCACTCCAGGATCCCGACTGCCTACCCCTGTTCTAAACAGCTCTTTTGAGGAGATGGAGTGGATTGGTTATGGGGGCTGAGAGTGAAATTAGATCTGACACAGGAGTGTCAGTAGAAGTTTGTGAAAAAGGGAGCTAAGCCATTACTAAGGGGGCTGAAGGAAACGGCCCATTAAGCTAATTACTGTAGGCTTACTTGGGGGGTACATTTTAAGGCAGGGTTGTGAGAGCATGGGACAAGAGGATGAAGTCAATTTGGATCCATATCACCAGACATTCCACAATGGTGTCTATATCCCACGTTGTTCAAAGAATATGTAATAAGTCTGGGTTAATGCATGGCAAGCTGTTCATTATATGTTTTTAAGTGCATGGCTGCGGAGGTGAAGTACTGCCCAATGCAAAGCAGGGTGCATTTAAAAACCTATAATCCATGGCTTGGGGTGTATTAATCCACTTATACCACAGTTACCACACATATATGCAAAACTTAGGTGAGAGTCTACCTCAAATGACTCATTTAACAATAAAATGGCTACACCCTGCCCCACCCCGTTAACAAAAATCCTTTGCATCTTGGCCAAAAAATAAGGAAGGACTATTTCACAGTGTACTGATACATAAGACCGACAGCACAGGTATGCAGCATAACAAACATGTAATATCTCTGGCAAATTCAAATGAAGATTTTTATTTTGTAATTTGTACAAGTACTGGCATTCTGGATTTTTTTTTATCAAGTCCCATCTTACTCACCTATGAGACACACAGACACTGGTGAGAGTGAAGATTGAGCTCAGAGCTCAGGGTTAGCCATTTATCTGCTTGAAGTAATTGCAAGGGTCTTGCAGTGATATGATCCTCTGTCAGCCATAGTATTTTTTCTACAGCCCCCAGTGTCCCTCAAACTGCTTCTGTATGTAGCAATTGAGCAAAGTAGTTTTTTTTTTAAATCTCCTAGCAAAAGCGCCTTGGACACCAAAGGGAGACTAATTGCAGAGGCTGTTTCTGCCTGGCTCAAGTCGTACACACACACCCAGACGTCGGATGCGTCTCCAGCAATATAGCAGACAGACAGTCTTGGCCTTATCAGCTACTCGCTCTGGTGTCGGTTTATTTTACTGGGAAATCAAAATGTTCCCAAACTGACCATCTTTATGTAAAACAAATGTTTATTATTAAGCAGAAAAGATTTGTGTTAGAATTTTCAATGTCAAGGGTTGTGTGTTGTGTTATGAATGCAGTGGCTGCTGATGAAAATCACGGGAAGGCACACTGTCCTGCATGAATATTATAAGAAAGGGCACTGTCCCGCATGAATATCATGGGAAGGGACACTGTCCTGTATGAATATCACAAGAAAGGGCACTGTCCCGCATGAATATCATGGGAAGGGACACTGTCCTGCATGAATATCATAAGAAAGGGCACTGTCCCGCATGAATATCATGGGAAGGGACACTGTCCTGTATGAATATCACGGGAAGGGACACTGTCCTATATGAATATCACAAGAAAGGGCACTGTCCCGCATGAATATCATGGGAAGGGACACTGTCCTATATGAATATCACAAGAAAGGGCACTGTCCCGCATGAATATCATGGGAAGGGACACTGT
>JAODJX010000047.1:11231257-11261263 GCA_026776945.1 Isichthys henryi
TGTGCATGTGTGAGTGAATGGTGTGTGAGTGTGCCCTGCGATAGGCTGGCCCCCCATCCTGGGTTGTTCCCTGCCTCATGCCTGTTGCTTCCGGGATAGGCTCCGGACCCCCCACAACCCAGTAGGATAAGTGGTTTGGAAAATGGATGGATGGATGGATGGATGGGTCTCCCCTGTTGTCCTTTTAGTCCCTGATCTGGTCTCTGCCGGTTCCTTGCCCACTGGTCCTGCCCTGTCCTGTTCGGTGGCTCTGTCCCTCTGGTCTTCTTTTGTGCCTTCTAGCCCCACATGTTTTTATTCATATCTTTTTGGGGACTCTCCATTCATGTCTATGGGAAAAACTCTAATCTCAACTATTACCTTAACCTCTACCCAGCCCTATCCTTAAACATAAGTAACCAAACACAATACAAAAATACAAAATACTGTTGTCTGTTCTGACTTAGAGTTTGATGTAACATGAATTTTCAAAAGGCACCTCCCATTCAGGAAAGGGACATGTTAAACCTACTTCCACATTCTTGAAAATCAAAGCTTATTCTTTGGCTGTGAAAAGAATATTATCCAGACTTGCACATTTCGTTGAGAGAGAAAGAACATGTTCAGATTTCCCCTGTTCATAGGATGTCTCTCTTTAGCATTTGGACAACAACACACAATGGGTAAGATATACTTTCAGTTTAATTCTTAAAATGTTTTTTTCTGTATTATAGAGAAAAGTGTTTAATGAATTGGGTTCTAAATGTTTTATCTGATGTAAGCAATTAAATACTGACATTCATAAAAGCAATCAGACTTTTTAAATGTACTGTACACTAAGCTCCTATTTATTACTTATCATGTGCACATACAGTTAATTCAGTGAGGATGCGTTCAAATTGGTGTTTTACTTTAAGGGGTGCACACAGTGTATAAATGTCCATCATCATTACAATCAAAACAAGTGTAGCTTCTAAATCAACGTGATGTTAAATGCAAAACAGTATGATAATACTTCCATGTGGGGAACAAACACTAATATTGCTTGTGTTTCAACAGGTTCTTTGGCTACAAGAGGCACCTTAACAACCTCAGAGACCATGACAGACACAAGCACAACAACTACAACAACAGATTCAACTCTTCCATCATCCGTCTCATTCTTTTCCACATCAGTAACTACAGTGGAGTCTCTTAAACCCCAGAAACCTCAGATTGGTATGGAGACATAGTCACTGTGCATAAAATGTGTCGTAATTGCAAATTTATTTGTTAGTAGTATAATGCCTGTCTCACTCCCAAAACAGTTGCAAGTCTGGCAGCTACTCTTCAGTCTAAAATTTGCCTTAATGAAGAAATATTACAAGGTTACATCAATCAGGTAAGCTGTGGTAGCTGTATTTATATACTTTTGTATAAAGATGTCACTCAAATCTATATGGCAAACCAAGCAGGCACAATCAGCTGGGGACTCTAGAAACTACAGAAATCTGCAATTTATTGTATATTGCACAATTTTATAAAAGCATATTATCGCATTTTGAGTTACGAGTATAATATCTTAATATATTTATATTAATTGAAGAGCAAAACTCCCTTAGTTCATGGGATACATGAACACAGTAAGTTCATAATTAAGTACCATTTCTGTGGACTTAGTGAGTTTTGGATATTTAACAAAAACTCTTCCTTGCATTAAGGTCTGACCCGGCCCCTATAGGTGAGATAGGGGAATCACCCAGGCCACCATTTCTTAGAGGGTGCAAAACAGTGAGTGAAAAATTTCATAAGAAGTACATGTGATTCTGTTCCATGGCATTACAGTTGATATTTCACTAATCATTACTGTTCTTGTGAAACATACTTGAGCTAGCTAGTTAGCAGACAGATACCCTACAGTACTGAGATACTTTTAATATAAATGAATTTACAAAATTTGTCTTGTGTGGGCGTTGGTCAAATGAATTCCACCTTGGGTGCCAGAACACCCAGGACTGGCCCAGCTTGCATTACTTGAAGACTGAGTGAGTTTTGGTCCCCTATACTGCAACATATGATGAGAAAACCTGACTTTAGGTCACTGGCGGTCTGATCTCAAAAACAACAAAAATGGACTGAGTACCTTTTAGAAATTTGCTCTTCAATTATTAACAAGGTTTTCAGAGGTAATGACTGGAGGTAACGCTTTTTGTGTTTAAATATTTATATTTCAGACAAAGGATGTAATATTGAAGAAATATATTTTTTTATTCGTATTCCAGTTCCAGGAGAGGCTATGGATGCTTTGGAACAAAGATATCAGCATTGCTCTGAAAGGTCTAAGACTAGCTGGAAATCTTAGTTCCAACCCCTGTTCTTAAGATCACGATCTTTTAAAAATATTTCGCATTGCCCATACGAGCCTGGTTCTGTTAACTGAGAAATTTAATTAAACGTCAGAGTCTAGACTTCAAATGTTACAAAATATTATACATAACTTTGTGTATATTATATGTATGGTTTTCATAATAGTAAGCATATGTGAATAAAATTATTGTTAAAAAAACTTCAGTTCTACAATGTAAAACAATGTTCATTATTAAGCAGAAAATAATTATGTTAGAATTGATTGGAAAATGATCATTTAAAAATCCTGTTTAAGTGCACTTGGTTTTGCAAATGTAAATGTGTTTATTGTCCACTATGCATGTGCTACTAATTAGCCTGAAATAATAAACATTAAAGAAATGGGGTGGAACGGTCATCTATCTGCATTAAGAAAACACTGAGTGAAACTTGAATCATCAGCACATGCCGTATTTGGCTTAGGTTAGTATTGTAGTAAACAGGAAACAACTTGTATTCCTTCATGAGAGAATGGCAGGAACCGTAATCTGAGGTCATTCCCTGTTGGTGGAGACTGTACAATATCCATAGGGCATCACTGCTATATTCCAATGGCTCACGATGATGGCAACACAATACCAAGTGAATGATCATAAAAGATGCAGTGCTTTCCAGATAGCCCACCGCACTCACACACAGAGGCACCCTCTATGTCCAGTTATTTATAGATCAACTGGGATCAGACAGCAAGTCATCAAGAATTAATGGTTGTGGGACTCAGATCACAAGCAGAAAAAGAACGTTCCTGTGTGTTTATTTTCAGTCACAACCACAACGTGCCTATTCTGACTAAACACACTGTCATTTAGATTAGTTTGTTTTCGACAACATGAAGGGAGAAAAGCACCCATATGACAGCTTTACATTTGCGACCTTGTTCTGTAAACATTTCAGTTAAGTATTAATAGAGAAAATTACGTCACCCGCTGGAAGGACACATGTCTCCACGTGAGAGTGGAAGAGAAATAAGGCTCTCATGCTGTCAAGGGATAGATATTTTAGTCGACAGTTATGAGTACTGCAGACATATCAGCATTTTCATAGGTAAACTGAGTGCACTTAGACAAATGGACTGACGAGCAGCATCCTGTGAAATATCTGATATTATTTGTAGGCGAGGAGCCCTCACTTTAACCATAAGTAACCAAACAAAATATAACACTTTTGGCAAATTGAATTTCCTTTTGTGAGGACCGAAAAAATGGTCACCACAACGTCAAAATAACAGGTATTTATCACATTGTGGGGGAATTTGGTCCCCATGATGTAATATAAACGTAACACACACACATTTGTCAAATATCTACATATCGATCTTTGTATACATGTTAGTGCCACAAGTGTGGGCACATAAATGTTATTTTATTACGATTTAAAATGACGTCCATGTAAAACACCACTGCAGTTTTGATTTCACAAAAATTATGTACGTTTATTTTATTTTACGGAATCTTAGATAATATTTATTTTAATAGATTCCCAGCATCATTTTACTGGATAACCAGTAGAATCGTCTACAGTACATAGCAAAATGCACTGCAAGAAATTTTTCATCTTCACAACATCTTCATATATATGGTCCATATCACTGAAAATATTAACCATGGTTGGCAGACACTACCCAAACCCAACCTGTCATTATTCGATTACAAATACAGTTGTTCTTGAATTTTCCAGCTATTCGTTTTCAAAGAAAATTACACTGAGCTACATTGCGTTACACGTTTATGCGTTTAGCGGCTAGTTTGTCCCAGTGGGAGCACCGTAGTCGGCGGAAGAACGCGAAAACCGAAAGCACGGGTAACAAACATGGCAGGTAGACCTGGGAAGCACGGTCGTGCTGGTTCTAGTACTGGAAATGCTATCAGAAAAAGCGGCCCCGATCAGGAGGAAGAGGAGCAGCCTCTTCAGGCTGTATTAGTTGCTGATAGCTTCAACCGGAGGTTTTTCCCCATTTCAAAGGACCAGCCGAGGGTATGTGCGCGTCATGGTCTCACGTTAGCCAGTGTGGCTTTGCTACCGGTGCGTGTAGTTGCTGCTGATCATGGTTTTCCCCGTTTCAGGAATATTTCTGATAATAAAATGTTTTTTTCATTCAGACTTCAATCCCCTTAGCATTGTTTCTGCAAAAAGTCGAGAGTGTACCAACTCGTATTTTATGTAATATTCATTTTACGGTTTGCTATTGACCATACATGTAGTTAGTGACATTTTATAAACACCATCGTATTTAATCTGGAGATTTTATTAAAATGAGAATTCGATAAATATTTTTCCGCAGTTTATCAACTCACCCGCTCGATCTCCAAGTAGTTAGCACAGGTATTAGTAAAACGTGAATAATTACAAGCATTTTACAGATTAGCTAAGGAAGTTATGATAGAATCCAATTTTGATGGTATAGTTTGTTTATTGTGTAGTTAAGTTGACAGTTGTTTTTGCAACATTCAGGCTCTCCTGCCATTGGCCAATGTGGCCATGATTGACTACACTTTGGAGTTCCTCACCTCCACTGGAGTCCAGGAAACGTTTGTTTTTTGTTGCTGGATGGCCAACAAAATCAAAGAACACTTATTGTGAGTATTCTGCAGGATTGAAGGAAACCGTTCTGTGTTGCGTGACAAAGCTGCATATCACATAATGTTTTTGTCGGCTCACGTAGAACCTGAGATGGGATATTCCTTTGCATGTTTCAATTGTTTATACAGCGTATTCTCTGTAAGTTCATGCCATTAAGTGTTTTTTCTGTCACTGCTCACAGAACATCAAAATGGTGTCGGCCCACCTCCCCAAATAAAGTGCACGTCATCACTTCAGACCTGTATCGCTCACTCGGAGATGTGCTTAGAGATGTGGACACCAAGGCTCTGGTGCGGTCTGACTTTGTGCTCGTCTATGGGGATGTGGTGTCCAACATTGACGTCACACAGGCCTTGCAGGAGCACCGGTAACAAGGACTTCATAGATAACTAGTACAGGATTAGTGATGACAGTATTCTTCACAAGACCAAGTCTTACAAAAACTGTCAGCCTTGTCACTGACTATAATACTTTTTAACATTTTGTGTCGTGGTTATATAGAAGGTCTAGTTGGTACCTCTTTAGCGTGTGCATTACCAGCTCAGCCCACATCACTGTGTGACTTAAGACTCTCCTTTGGGTTTAATTTAATTTCTTTCTTGTTTATCTGTATATTAAAGAATAACGTGATTGAAAATTTTACACAATAAAATGCATGCGTCATTAGAACGTATTTATTTATATGCCACCCAGTGGTAGATCGTGAAATTTCGGTAGAACGCAAACTAATTTTGATATCCTTCGATCGATATATATTTGCCCATTAGAGTCCAATTATTAGGATTTGACGTCCCTGAGCCATATGACAAACTAGATCGCTTTCTGTGTGTATCCAAGGCAACGTCGCAAAGCGGAGAAGAATGTGTCTGTGATGACCATGATTTTCAAAGAGTCGTCGCCTGGCCACAAGTCCCGCTGTGAGGAGGACGATATCATTGTCGTCATGGACAGCAAGAGCAAGCGGGTTCACCACTACCAGAGAACCCAGGGGCTTAAGAAACTGCAATTTCCCATGGTAAGTTGGAGGAGATGCATCAGTCAGTGGTGTTGGGTTAATGTTATTTATGTTAGGATACGCTAACCTTACTTTTGGTTGTTTATTTTTGAAGAACATATTCCACAGTGGGAGTGATGAGTTTGAGATCCGCTATGATCTCCTAGACTGCCACATCAGCATCTGTTCACCACAGGTAAGCTTCTCACTAGAAGTCCAGCCAGTAACGCTGAAAATGGCTCCACTGCAGCAAACAGGGTTTGGTAATTACTTGGAGGTAGTTACTTGGAGGTAATTACTTGACAGTTTTCATTTTTTCCTTCCACCCCTACTCTCTAGGTGGCAGAACTTTTCACTGATAATTTTGACTACCAGACGAGAAATGACTTTGTCCGTGGGATCCTAGTTAATGAAGAGGTAGGAATACTTATCTTGTGACTATTATTATCTTTTACGTTGATTCCTGGTAAACATATAGACAGTAATCCTCTGAGTTTTCGCACTTTCCAAAGCCATGTTCATTTTTGTGATTAATTGGGATCACCCATCTTGTTGCTGGTCGTCGTCTTCTTCCGTCACTTTCAACTTTTACAAGCATTATGGTGTATTATGGGTCTTCTCATTACATGAAAAGTGGTAGAAGTGGTTATTGTACGAATGTGCAGCAATCCATTTTTTATCCTTATTTTTCATATGTTTTATTATTCCTGTGATTTTGAGCCCTATCGCTCCATGTAGTCCTTCACCTAGAAACTCCTTTCCATTGCTAAAATGTTCCACTCATTAAGGAGAAGTGTCCTTGTATTTTTCTTTGATGTTCCACCCACATTCCTCTTTTTTATTCTACTTTTTATTACATTGTCCCCATAGACTTGTATGGGGAAATTTCTCAAACTGTTCCCATTCAGTCAATCTTCAACATCAAACCTCCAAACTGCTGAAGACATCTAGTGTGCAACCAAAAAGTATTCAACCCCTCTTTCATCCCATCTTTTTCATTTATTTTTCTCCCATTGACTTGAATAAATTTTTTTTTGCCATCTACTCCCACAGTTTTTCACCTAGAAATTCGGTTCCACCTTCAAATGTTGCACTCATGAAGGCAAAGTGTGCTTGTTCTTCCCTTCGATATTCCACTCTCATCCCTCTTTTCATTCCTCTTTCCGGAAAGTCAAACTGAGTGTTGGCATCCATGCGTTAGTTAGGTTATGGTAAGCAACAGCCGACTGATGTTGCGGGCGCAATCACATTTCTATCTTCATGCAAAAAAATGCATCTTTAGTTCTTTTAGCATATGGTGATGGCTCCTATAAAGGAGGTGTTAGATTTTCTTGATAATCATATTTTTTTTTTTTGCTCAACAGATTTTGGGAAATCAGATCCACCTCCACGTGACGGCTGATGGTTACGGGGCGCGCGTCTCCAACCTACAGATGTATGATGCCGTGTCGTCAGACATGGTGCGCCGATGGATCTACCCACTCACCCCAGAGGCCAACTTTACCGACCAGGAGGGCCAGGTCTGCACCCACTCCCGCCACAACGTCTACCGTGGTGTGGGGGTCAGCCTTGGTCATGGCAGCCAGATGGAAGAGAACGTGTTGATTGGCTGCGATACCAATATCGGGGCCAATTGCCATATCTCCAACAGTGTCATTGGCAACAACTGCATCATTGGTACAGTCTGCATTCTGTTTCATACATGTTTTATGTTTCTGTGTTATTTATTTACATTTTAATTCCTTTATCTGAAGCTTTTATCCAAAGTGACTTATAGTAAAGGGAAGTGTTACAATTTATTTGTGCTGCCTGGCATTTTAATACTCTACTTGTTGAGCTGCTATCTAAAGTCAAATCGAGCTTGACAATTTTATTAACGCATCCGTCTCAAAGGCACAACAGCTAGACCCATTGGTATGAAACAAATGCATTTTTAAAGTCTCTCTCCTTAACTGCCCCACTGCCTGAAATGGCTTCTGGTTGCTGTCTTTAGGAGACAATGTGATTCTGGATCGGGCCTATGTCTGGAATGGTGTGCGCATTGCGAGCAACTCGCAAATAAGGCAGTCGGTTCTCTGCGACAATGTGGAGGTGAAGGAACGGGTCATTCTAAATCATCAGTGCGTGCTTGCTTTTAACGTGAGTATGCATCAGACTGTGAAAATAACAGTAACGTCCTTATTATATTTTTAAATGTTTTAATCACATTTTCTGATGTCTTTAGGTTGTGGTTGGACCCAACATTTCACTCTCTAAAGGCACAATGATTTCAATGCACCACCCTGATGAGGAAGATGAAGATGATGATGATGAATTCTTGAGTGATACAGAAGTCAGCAGTAGTAATAGTAAAATGAAGCATAGAGGTATATCGATGGGAAAAATAGTATTTCTCCTCTGAAGACAAGAAATTACTTGCAGTGTTTTTAAATAGGATATATGATTCTTAGGTGGTTCTCACAAATCATTGCCCTTTTCAGTCTTGTCTGTTTTTGTGTTCGACATTTTAATGGTCTAGCTAAGCTTTCATATCAGTTCAGACTCTGAGGGCATTGCCTTCGTTTCAGCCTTCAGTGCTGCAGAGGTCGGAGTTGATGGTAACGGGTACGTGTGGAAGGTGGCCAACCAGTCCGAGACTGAGGAAGACAACCTTGCACAGTGTCTGTGGGGTAAGCCTTCCGAATAAAGAGAATCGCCCATTTTACCCCCAAGACAGCTGTTTGTAATCGTTAGATTTCATCCTTCAAATGAGCCATGTTACTTCGCAAAGACAACCAACATTGTGTTTTATATTATAAATCTATATAGTACAAATATAAACATTCATTATTTAATTTATTATTTATGCTCAGTGTTGGAAAAATATATATTTTATATATATTTTATAATAACTGATTTTATTAGCTGCACAAATAGACTGTACATCCTTATTTTAAATGTTTACTTTATTATGGTTGGTACAGATATAAATATGAATACTTCTGTGGAGCATCCCTATTTGCAGTATTTCTTGGGGGTTTTATTTATTCCTCTACCAAAAGGGGGCGGTATTCAGCGGTAATGAGTGAGGCACTCTGTTCCTAGGACTGGAGTTGAATCATGACTTCGAGAGTGAGAGTGAGAGTGAGATGAGCGAGGGCTCCCAAGACATGGGAAGCCGTGGCCTTTCTCCTGAGCTCGATGACGTCAAAGGTGAGTCACGCCAGATGGCAGCGGATTGGACCATACTAAGGTGTACCTGCGATCTGAGAGGGGTCTGTCTGCAGTGTTCCAGGTGGAAGTGCTGGGGACCCTGCAGCGAGGCAATGAGGAGAACATCAGCTGTGACAACCTGGTGCTAGAGATCAACTCCCTCAAGTAAGACATCCCTTCATTTGCTTTGGTTATAAATACAAATCGGTACAGCTCAACACAAAACTTCTCATTTATTTGTGAAACATTGTACATGTAGAACAGTAAGTTTCCAGAGAGATACTGAAAGAAAATTACCCTTGTGAAACTATTTGGTAATCCCAGTTTAAAACATGAGATTGAATGTTCCAAACTACCCTGCTAAGGGATGGAATTTGCTGAGGCATTAACTGCTCGGAAAGCACCTGGTTCATCTTGTAGGTTCGGCATCCCTAGCATGATGTTGATGACAAACTCACACAGCTGGAATCTCTCCCCAGATACGCCTACAACATCACTCTGAAGGAGGTGATGCAGACACTTACTAAGGTCGTGCTGGACTTCCCTTTCCAGCAGCAGGGATCCCAACTAACTACGGCCCAGTACTGCTCTCTGCTGCTCCCTGTGAGTGTTAATCCTTAGCCCTCACTCTACGAGGTGAACATACCCCTCCCATAACAAGTCACCAATGAAGTATGACTTTGTTCTTCCTCTTCTTTCAGCTAATGAAGAAATGGGCCCCTGTGTTCAAGAACTACGTGAAGAGGGCTCAGGACCATCTGGACTGTCTGGGGGCTCTGGAGGAATTCTTCCTCGAGCATGAGGCCCACTGGGGAGCTGTGGTTAAAGTGAGTACGCTAGCCCCGTCTCCAACCAATCACAGCAATGGTGAGACAAAGTGAAAGACCATCAAACCTTTGATATTAGATTTACAGTACCCTATAATTAACATTGTGTGTTGTTTTTAAGATTTTACAGATGTAATAAATCTTTAACCACGTAGGCCCAAACATGTTAGATATCTGTTAACTCATGTCGTATCGAGTAGTGACCGATCGCATTTACATCCAAGGTGCATAGTAAATAATATACACTAATCGAAAGATGCGAGGAGATGTGGTGTGATGTTAGTGGATGTATCGCTTAGTGTAACAGGTCACTTGTAATATAGCTCGCATACAATAATGCAGTGTTTCTCAACCCAGTTTTCGGGGACCCACAGATGGTCCTTGTTTTTGGTCCCTATTGGGGAGCAAAAATGTCGATTGTCTGTGGTGGTCCCTGAGGACCGGTTTGAGAAACACTGTAGTAATATATTTGTGATTAACAGCTAATATAAGCAATTATGGTACAGATACAGGACCGGTACTGTGCTGTTTTGTTACATAAAAAGAAACTTACTGTATGATAAAATATTTCACTGTAGCTTCAAGCACCATCTTCTTTCTCAGCTCTTGTTTGCTACCATGCGCATCTTTTGATTTCATCGTGCCTTGTTTTTCTTGAAATTTAAGTGCAATTTCATTTTATTACAAAGTGTTGTGATTTGCATTATAATTTGCTGTAGAGCACTATGTGTATATCACAGTATACTTAATGTCTCACCTCTCCCCTATAACTATCGAGATATGCCCAAAATGACTTGTCCAGTGATTCTGGTCTCAGATGCGGATGAAAGTTGACTGATACCTGTGTATCGACACTGACCCAAATATATGTTCCCTACTAAAAGTGGGAAGTGGTTTGCTTGAAAGATTTTCAGTATGAATGAGCTGCTTTACATCTGAAAGGTAGTTCTTTCATATTAATCTGCTTAGCTTAGATGGGTCTGTATGCTTCATTTCCAGATCCTGATGAATTTCTATGAGCTGGAGATCCTAGAAGAGGAGGCCATTATGTGTTGGTTTTCCAACGGGGCAACCTCTGACAAAAGCCGACTCTTGCGGAGGAACCAAGGGGTAGGCTCCGGGGTTTTCCTGCTAACGTTTTGGCTGTGTACAAGAGTTTGTCCCTGAATACCTTCCATATTTGGCTAGGATCCATAAATGTTTGTCTATTCAAACAGCAGGATCCCTTCTGGCACTTAAACTGCTATTAAGACTTATGCTACTTGCAGTTTTAATGTCGCTGTTGTCACACTCAAGAGCGTCTATCATCTCTCTTAGGTCCTCAAGTTCATCCAGTGGCTGCAGGAGGCTGAGGACGAGTCTTCTGAGGAAGATGGGAAGTAACTCCTGGCAGGCCCCTTTTGCAGCACCTCCAGGACATACCTCTGGGCGGGAAGGCATTGTGGCCAAAATCAGGAAGTGGAAAGGGTCAAGACAGAGGACTGGCTTTCATTGGAGAATGTGGCATATGAGTATTGACTAGCCTTGTTTTTCCTATTTATTTTGTTTGACAGACACCTTTCAAAGCAACACCATGACTTTTAAGAACTGTACCACATAGAGTGCAGGGTCAATATATCACAATAGACAGTCATGCATGAAGTGCAAAGCTCCCTCTATTCATTTCCAGATTACCACCTTGGCCATCACTTTGTCATTTTGACTTCTATACTAAGACAGGTCAGTCTTAGTCTTCAAACAACAAGCAGGGTAGCAGGGTGCGCCTGCATTGTCCTCATATATTCTTGGCACAGTGTCAGCCTCCAGTGCCTTTTCAAGTTGAAACAATGTAACTGACAACCTCCTTTCAAATAACATTTGAAGACCGATCTGCATCTGGACAACCCTTCCTGTTGACTGCAGAAAGAAATTCTGTCCATCTCCCATGGTTCTGTTTCATACCACCCAACTGGTACTTCCGAAGAAATAAACCAGGTCTGAAGCATCCCAGAAACCTCATCTTCAGAAATTTCCAGACTTATGCTGTAGATCCATTTGTTGTTCACTCATTTCTCACCCTTTTTTATGGAATGGGCATTCAGATGTTACCAGTGAGGGAATAGAAAACCTTTATTAAATGGTGTCATATACAAGAACTTGTGGCTTCACGTTCATAGACTCCCTATCTGGTGCACTTGCAAGGCTGTGCTGTGAATTACAGTTCAGTGCTGTCACTGTACATTTGTCACATGACCACAAAAGGATGGAATAAAAAGACAATATTAATTAAATTGTCACTGTGTTATTGCCAGGACCATCATGGAGTAACACTCTCAGATGTTCATGCTAGTTTTGGTCAGGTCGACACTGCTCCCTCACTTTTTCCCTTTCAAACACTAGTAAAAATATTTATGCATATTTAATTCAAGTTTATTGTAGATAATGCATGAAGTATTTTGATTGCTTGACATGTAAAAAAAATGATATAGAAAAGCACATACACCTTCAAATGAAGTTTGTGTGTCTGTACTGTTTTGCCTCTTTACATTCCAACCGAGGCAAGAGTTTCTCAGTCTCAACAGTGAATGGAAACAATCAAATAGGATATGAAATGAGAGTCCAGTCTGCCAGTAACCTGAGAACATAGACCTGGCTTCCACATAAGGGGTTTTTCACGCTAAGCCGTAATACAACTCATGCCATAAGGGGACTATCGTGTTCAACATTTGGGCATGGTTGCATGATATTTAGCCGCACTTGTGCTATAAAGCCGTGCTGCTTCTGAATTTCACAGCATGTTAAACATCAATTGCAAGGAAAGGAATGTTGACAGTCTCAGGTGTTAGGGTTAGTAGGGATCATACAAATCATATTACATAGGGAGGGATTTCAGTGACAACAGACTTCTCGGGCGTACCAAGGCCTAGTCGGTATTCCGTGTTTCTTCCTTTGTGTTGTACCTTCTATAGATCACCCAAGCCAGCAGTGCAGCACCCGTAATTCCAAAGGCAGCAGACAATAGCTTCCACATGTTGGCAGAATTGTGGTGCATCTGCATGAAGCTACAGTGGTCACCAGGAAACAAGAGGTACGGGCGGCCGTCATGGGGGGGTTGCAGGATTAACACGTGGTTATGTTCCAGGACCACCTGTCCAAAGCCTGTCAAGACAGTCCCCACACGCAGCAGCTCTTCCCTCTCTTCCAGGACCATGGGCTTTTCCCCGCTGAGCTCCTGGACCACAAAGTCCGCCAATTCCTTCTTAGCGTGCCGCACACGCTGGTACACCTGCTCCAGGTAGGAGCCTCCTGCTTCCATGGGTGACTGGACCTTAACTGACACAGCATTTATGAATGCCCCTGGAGCCACCAGGCTGAAAGGCACTGCATTGTTTGTCTCCTTCTTGTTCATATTCCTGACATTCCTGAAGGTCAGAATGGAGCAAAGCAGAGCAACAATGTCACTCTCGCTGAAAAGAAATTCAGGGATTTTTACCATCCTCTGTACTTCTGTTCTTAGTACTGGAACTGGTCTTGGGCAAAGAAAAATGACATAAAACAGGCACATGTTTAGAAATACCCACAGTGTAGGGTATAAATACAGTGACAATCTTTGGGTCAAACCTCCCTTTCTCCAGCAGGAATAGGATCTGTCGTACTGTCGTTAATATGGTTTCCTATGGACATAATACGGGAGTAACATGATCCACAATCTTGCAGAAGGCACAGATGTTTAACATGGCTTTTAGGGTTAATGCACTGGAGAAATGTTTTTCCCACAATCCCTGTAAATAAAAAACTACAAACAACTGAACACGACTATTGTTTCCTGAATTAGAGAAAGGTATACAAGGCCTGAAATACAATGTAAACTTTAAGTTTTTAATGTCTGAATAACAGTATTAAATGTCTAATCTTATTTTGAGTCATTTTAGAGTAAATCCTCGTATACGTAGTCACAGGGAATTTACAGAACGTCTTCCATAATGAACACAAAAGGTTTCGCCTGTTTTTGGTTAAGTCAGCATCGATGCCGAATCGGTGTTGGCGGGATCTATAGCCCACTTTCACTCTGCCCTAACTGGTCTGGAATAGTATTTGATGTGCCGGACCCTCCACGTGAACGCGCAAACAGAGTGGAAGTGGGTATCAAGAGGCTGCAGGATCTATTTGGGAAAAGGCCCAGCGATTCCCCAAGTCTTCCTTGCAATTACTCTAACACTTTAGACTCTGATGAATCATTTCCAGTGTTCTGGCTTCAGACTAAAGTTACACCCCTGCATTTGACATAAGCGTGACTTAGAGTATCATGGTTGCAGCTTATCTGCTAAAGTACTTACCACACTTTCGTAAGAGGGTTCCACACCTTCCAGTGCTCACACACGACAATCTTTTGGATCACTCCAAAGCATCTAGGAACATACTTACTGGCCAAAGGATTTCCCTCCGGCTCAACCACTCCTGAAACACACATCTGACATCTCAGGAATGGCAGTATATCTATCTATTAAATATTTTACGGATAAGAATTTCTTGTATTCATAAATATTACAGTTTATTTATTACACTGGTTTAGAAGTTTACCTTCAATTGCGACATACCGCAGGTTTTTATTCGGTGTCGCTTTTACAATCTTTACCAATTCTTCATTGGGCTGGAATTTTGGTATTTCCTTTGTTTTAAAGCAAGAAATTAAGTTAGATAGGTTAGATTAAGATTACATGTTACATACACTTATTACAGTCAACAAGCATACAATACCTTACTGATAGGGTGCAACATTCATCACATCAGAGATGCTCAAACTTTTTTGGCAGGGCCCCCCTAGGGCTGATATATTTGCCCTGACCACCCCCAACATACTAACCCCAAATAAATATTACCATGCAGTTAGTAGGAGTAATAACAAAAACGTCGCTCGTTTGGTGAATGGTGTAATTCGTAGAGTATAACTCGATAGTTTGAGAAAACAACACAAAACCGACAGTCATTACCGCAAACAATTTCAAAATTGTTGTCTGATATTCTTCTGACTGCAATTCCGTTACCGTAGAACTAGCTATAAATTGTAAAACTGCAGTGCTTTTTGCTGCAGTACACTTTACCTAGCCGCTAGTAAAACGTATTTTTGCATCCCCCACGAAGAGTAGAATTCCAATAATCTGTACCCACGCTGATTTCCAAAGTCAAGTATGATTTATTTAAAATTTACAAATTTATTAAATCGTTTAAGAACAATGCTGCCTATGGAGCGAGTGAGCCACTATAGCTTCAAGATCACAGCGAGAGCCCCCGTAAACTTCACATACTTACGTATAGCTTTTTAATCTCTTGTTTCTTTTGCCTGTGTAAGTGATAAAACAGGCCCGAAAAGGCGAAAGCTGACCCGACACAGATGGCAGTCAAAGGACTTACTGGTACGTCACTCATTTTGGGGCTGCAAATCGAAGACAAAAATGTTGAATAAACCGCAGTGGATTTAAACACACCATTGTCTTGTTTCCTTGGATTATTTTCATTATTATATACGAATAATTCGAAAATGTATATTCACAGAGTACCAATACCTAATACTTAATTGTTCATAACTGCTTATCCAGGGTATGCTAAGCCCAGAACCCACGGGACCTATGACAGGGGACACGCTGGTAAAGATGCCAAACCAAACATAACGATACACAGCGGGGAATTATTCCTATATCTATGTCATCTGGGAACAGCACGCCGGAAAACAGGATTAAACCCAGGGTATGTTACCAGTTGGACAACACTTTCATGGCATATTGGCCAACTTTGTTTGTACCTTAGTTCTGTTCGTTTAATTGGGTTATTGCATCGTTCCAAATTACAAGAGTTTATCCACAAAATATCAGTAGGATTAATTTCCAGAAATAAACTGCAAATCAGGAATGTCATTTAGTAGTCTTTTCACGGAAAACGTCCGCGCACTAAAAAATTCTTCATTATACACAGAACAAGTGCACATTTTGATTATTTATGAATTGGACGTCGCTATTAATTTCGGAATAAAGTAAAAAAAAAAAGAAAGATTAAATAAACTCCGTGATAGATAGATACATACTGAAACACTACATTTACTGTACAATCTCACAAAAAAGGATTTATAATTTCCGTCGCTGTAACGCTGCCTTTGAAAACAGAACATATATGTAGTTTAAAACCAAAATGTAAAAATTTTAAATGTTCTAAAAATGTACCTGTTTTATGGAGAACGATTGCTCATCGCTGTAGGTTTTACTTTGGCTGAAAGCAAAACTAGATCACCCCCTTCCGCATGGGGTGCGCATGCGTTAGAAAAACGAGTTCTGTTAGTCATTTTGCTTGCAATCATTCATAAAATATACAATTCCAGAGTTTCACCGTGCATGATACTTAAAATTGCTCGGTAAAGTTGAGTGACCATTCATTGCCTCCAAAGTGAGTACTAGTAGGGGTTGTGCAAAACGTGAGCTATGAAGAAAGTAAAAAAAACACCCCCTTGCTGAAAGTAAAATCGGAGTAAAACTGTCATGTCTTTCTGTTTGGGCGCCAGGGTCTAGGAATCTGTTCTCTGGCCGAAGGAAAATCATGTAAGTTTTATATTTTTAGTATTTTAGAATTTAGTAGTATAACCAGATGTCCAAAGTCTCAATCCGGGACACTTGTGTAGCATGTGTATAACAGGTGTAGGTCAGCCTGGGGGAGAATCAGACCTGTAATGCTCGTCTAATTATTGCTTTGCCTCATCATCATCAGAGATGATAATGCATCATCCTATAAACGACAACTGTGTGAAGCAGTACCCTGTGCTGCTTTTCTTTTGAGTAATTACCAGTTTTGATTCGAGAACTCAACAGTGTTAAACTATAGTGGTATAATATATACCCATCGGCCATAACATTAAAATCACTGACAGGGGGAGTGAGGAACACTGGATATAGCCTTACAATGGCACCAGTCAAAGATGCCATTATACATTACGTAAGTGAATGCTCAGTTCAGCCCAAGGTTCATTTATGCACATGGGGAGCGAAGGCTAGCCTGTCTGGTCTGATCCCACAGGAGAGCTACTGTAGCTTAAATTGTGCACAGTGAATGCTGCAGTCTGGGCCTTTTCCTGCTCCTGTTTCCAGCTCGCCTTCCCACTGGAGTCCTCTGATGTGCACTTCCTGCTCCAGCCTCCTGTTCCCTCTGCTATAGAAACCTTTTCCCCCCGTCTAGTTTGCTTTTCCCATCCTAATTAAATTGCTAAAATCATGCCCCATGTTCCCTACCCTGTTCCTGTTTTTTTTTTTTTTTTTAACAGTATAGTGGTTGTGCCACTTACTTCTGTGAAATCTTAGTAAAACTTTAAGTCAAAGTGTATGAATGGATATTTTTTTGGATTCTGGAGTACCTAGGGGAAGCCCCACAATGACACAGGGAGAAAATGCAAACTCCACACACGGCGTGTGGTCCTAGAAGTGCTACAAATAATAAATTGCAGATTATTAATTGAGGATTATAAATTGGCCTGAATTCATTTGGAATACATGCACGCACTTATCTGATGCCCGTCATATTAGCTAGACTGTTAAAATAACACAGGCATGAAATATAAGTGCCCACAGAGTGGACAGCGGCACATGCCCCTGATTTCTGAGTTGCTTCTCGTTTTAATCACAGGGGCACTGTGCTGTCTCAGGAGCATGTAAAACTCACTCATAGCAATCCATGAATAAAATGACAATCAATAAATGCATGCCACTACAGTCCAGTGCCATTATCCAGCAGCACTTGCTCCAGTGCACCTATTTCCTGGCAACCAAGTGTGTGTGCGATGGCCAAGGCTGTACAGCTACGTTTTCTGCTTTTCTGTAACATAGCAGTGTCGGTGGTGTTGGGCCAGGGCATGCAGCTGTTTGCACTTATTGTGCATGCTGAGTAGTCAGAACCAATCATCTCATGGAACTTAAATAGAAAAAGATGCCGACATCATTATATGTCTCAAATAATAATTTGTCTTTCAGAAAAAATATATACTCAGTAGGGGTGGCATGGTGGTGTAGTGGTTAGCACTGTTGCCTCACACCTCAAGATTACGTAAATATAAATAAAATGAAGTGCAGTAACTTGAAATGTTCATTAAATTTAGCTACTTTTTTGCATTTCCAGTTTAATTTCAGTTCATTTTATGAAATACTTTAGTTTTAATTTGTTTCCAGTTATTTTTCGTTTTAATGTTTGGTGATTAAGGTAGGTAGTTGAATGTTAATTATAGATAGTTAGTTCGCTCAGGATATGTTTCGTTCTTCAGATATGAATTTCACGAGTATTGGAGTAAAGCATCGTTTTCAGGTGTTACTGCTCCACCACCAGGGGGCCCTTGCGGGCTCTGACTCTTTACCAGCACCAGTTTGGATTCACCCCCTCATATGTTTACCCAAATGAATTCCACCCGTGTTCTTCAATATTTTCCAGATGCATTGTGACGAGACTTTCTGCTCATAAATGTAATTTGTCATTTCCCTTCTGAACACCCAAAACAAACAGTACTTGCTTCCTCCTATCTTGTAGTCCTGGCAATAGATTTTCCAACCTTGATTGCCAGTAATGTTCCTTCCTTCTATGGCCATAAACCCAAACCTCCAATTCTGCTCCAGCAAATGCATGTGCACTATTACTTCAAATTTATCTCATTTCAATTACATGGACAGAGACTGGTATAAAAACAATAAGTAATAATGAGTGCTGTCATTATACTGCTCATAATTAACATGAACATCAGGTTCATGCTGTGAGAGCTTTGATTGGTTATGATCTCATTTTGGGTGTTTAAGTCTCTTGTCCTTGTCGTCCTTTTCGTCATAGCGGTCATTTGCAGGACGCCGTGCCTCAAGCCATGCTGCTCTCGCTTTGTTTCCCTCGCAGAAGCTGACCGCTGCTTTTGTTTAATGAAGCACGACGCTTAGCGGAGGATTAATTTGGATATAAGTAAATAACACGTCAGACGTTACGGTTCCTTCTTGCTTTGTTCTAAGACAAATTCAGAGAAGGCAATAATTCACCCCAAACTATACTTACCATTACACTTGTTTTCGCCAATGTTGCTTGGCCAACATCTCAGCAATTGTGATTAAACAATGGGTATGTGCCACAACCGCTTGTGATTATAGGATTGTTTGGGAATCTACCAGTGGATCCAGTGTGACATCATTTCCGGGCCCACGGTGAACTTCCTGTCTGTCAGTGGATGTGCCTCACATTCATTGACAGACCCTTCTTGATTTCCCTGATCAAACATACTAATCAGCTAGTTAACAGAATTAATAGATGTGCTTGTGTTGTGGTATTTTCCACAGTAAAAATACTAGGCAAAAGGCCACTTTAATTGTTTAGATGTATTCAATGTATTCAAATGTATTAAATAGTTCTTCAAGAATGAAGGAACTTTTATATTTACTAAGTTTATAGGTGGAATGGCTTTTGTTCACTATTGTTTGGCTGCTACAAAACACAATTGGTGTTCAGGTTATGGCTATCAGTTAGTAGTTTAATTTGAATTATGAAATTTTTAATTAATCATGTGTGGAATGCTCTGGTTTGTTGAATAGTGTTGTCATACCACTCAAACATACATATATACAGTAAGCGTATGTTAGCCTGACTCAAATCGCCAACTGATTTGCCGAATTGTATTCAATTAATCTCCCTCTAGCACTTCTTTACACAGCGTGTAGTTAGAGTATGGAATAGTCTTTCTGCTAGTGTAACCCTGGGTTCCTTTAAATCAGAGCTAGATAAGATTTTAACAACTCTGAGCTATTAGTTAAGTTCTCCCCAAACGAGCTTGATGGGCTGAATGGTGCACGTTATTGATTACAACAAAGCAGATAGGAAAAAAATCCATCATGCAGAATAAAAAAATATACTATTGGCACCACAGTGGATTTCCTGTCTGTCATTGTATGTTACTCACAGTGGATTTAGAGTGATGTCATTTCCGGGCCCACAGTGGACTTCCTGTCTGTCCTTGAATGTGACTCACAGTGGATCTAGAGTGATGTCATTTCTGGGCCCACATTGACTTCATGTCTGTCAGTGGATGATACTCACAGTGGATCTAGAGTGATATCATTTCCAGGCCCAAAGGTGCCATTTGTTGCCACAGTGTCTCAGAGATCGAGCAATGGCGGCATTCTGTTTCTGGATAACCTCACATGTTCCACTATTTTGTTAAAGAAGTCTGTTTATAGTAGCCCATCCTTGTTCTTATGCTATGAACATTCCCAACAGGCAAAGCGTTATTAGGTAAAGCTCCGACTGAGCGCAGAAACCAAGGGGACTTGTTTTAACACCAAGAAAGGCTATGTGATATTCCTGTGATCAATGGACTGTAAGATAATTTAGCGATAAATCATCTTTGTGTTTATGTAAGCTTACTGGACTGCTGTAAATTGGAGCACGGCCTCTGCCTCCCGTGACAGATTCCCTAGGTTGCAAAGCAGGGGCCTGCAGCAGAGGTCCAGACTGATCCTGCTTATTTACAGGCTGGTCTGCATTGTCCTCATCCCCCATAGAGCCGTTTTGACATTTCTGGTGGAAGACAGTAAAAGAGATGAGAACAATGTGACTCTTTACTTTCGTGATTTCCTTTTAAAAACTGAAATTTAGGAAGCATTTTTTGCAGGTTGGTTATCCGAGACCATACGTACTTTCATCTAAGGTATAACTCTTCCTCCTTTATTGGTCTTGTAGATCAAAAATCAGCTGTATAATTTTTTAGTTTATTACCATAACGCTTTTGTTAGGCTTGGATCTTGGGTAACCTGTATCTGAACACTAATGGGAGCCTCTCACACACGCATGCACATAAGTCAATCAAGCATTTTAATCATGCACAAGTTACCTGAATAACTTCTGCTTTCTACAGTTACGTTCACAAGATGTTTGTAGGTAGAATTCAGGCTGTACATCCATTTTCTATAACCATGGTTGCAGAGGATCCAGAGCCTATCCTTGAAGTTACAGGCACAAGGCAGGGAACAACCCAAGATGGGGCATCAACCCATCACAGGCCACACTTATCATTCACACCAATGGACAGTGTGGTAATTCCAATTAACATTAGCATATTTTGTGGACTATGGGGGAAACTGGAATATCTGGAAGAAACCCCATGATGATACAGGGAGAACATGCAAACTTCATACACATAGTGCCATGGGGGAGACCTGAACATTGGTCTCAGGGGTGTGAGGTAATAGTGCTAACCACTCCACCACCATGTTATTCCAATTCAGGCTCCCATTGTGGTAAATATGAAACATTCATCTACATCAATATACAACAGTCATCACAAACTTCATTAGAGTGAGCTACTGATTGTGTTCTCAGGAAAACAAGGAACCAGAAACCAGGGTTATTAGACACATCTATGATTTTATGAAGGGTGACACATGATTTTGGATTCAGAGGTACAAAAAATGCCGGTACAAATGTGGAAATCAATAAAAAGGTGAAAATGGAGTACTGGAAAAATACCAGAAAAATGGGTACAGCTCTGGTATAGTTTTGTTCCCCAGGGTACAATGGGGATCAATGGTACAAAAATGGTACACAAATGTTCATGAGAGTCCATTTCTGTACCTTAAAGGGTACATTTACCTACAACTAGGGTACTATTGGCAGACTCTTGAGGGTACAGCACCAGCAACAAGTAATTGTACCCTCAAAGGTATAAATTGGTATTTTTTTCTGACAGCGTATACCAAAATTTGGGATACTCATTGAATATGACTGGGCATTCACAACCTCACAAACTACAGACTAAAGATGACCATGTTTATGATCCATTGAAATTCTACCCCCAACACCCAGAAAGCATTAAAATCGTGTTTTTATCTTGTAAGCAATGATTCTCCATAGCATCCTACAACTTGTCTCTGTAGGAGAAGTGAGTAGAACTTTAAAAGAAAAGATTATAAGCATGAATACCTTCAGAGCACCTGGTCCAAATGGAATTTCAAGATGCATTTTGAAAGTGACCGGCAGTGACCAGCTTGTTGGTTTTTCATTGACACTTTTAATGTCTCTGTGAGGGAGTACATAGTTCCCACCTGTTAAGGTTTGTTACCAAATTCCTGGACTGAGGATTTAGGATTGCGAACTGGATTATGGACCTTCTTACTGGCAGAGCTCAGCATCTGCATATAGGAAAGAAGACCTCCTCCACCCTGACCCGTAACATTATAAACACAGCTATAAATATTTATCAAAAGACATAACACATAATAGCCATGTTTATAACGCATTATTAATGCTTTATGAAGCTCCCATCTGTAATGCACTATAGATATCTTTATAATGCAGTACAAAGCATCCTCAAGGCTTATGCCATCCATTATAATGCATTAAGAAGGTATCAATAGTGTGTTATAGATAAGAACGTCATTGGAGTATTATAATCGACATTATAATGCCTTATGATTGTCAATAGAAGATGTTGTAATGCTTTATTAATTTTTATAGTGACCAATTTTTTGTGTAATTTTTATGCTATTGTGTTGGATTATTGTCTGTATTACTGTTCCTGGTTTGCCTTATTGTCTGGCAGTGGTACTCATTGTTCTTTACTGTACTATTATTACCTGACAGTCCACAGGGGCATGCAAGTGTGCATCTCATACTAAGTACAATCAGCCTGAATGGAACATGAGAAACACAGGAGTATGGAAGAGATTTCAAATTTTTCAAACTGCCTCAAATTTTCCCTGCTGTTATAACTACTAGAGGAGGTTATTTTTGATCAGTCAAAGATATGACATTTTCTTGCTAATAAAAGTAGCCAAATGGTGAACATACAGTAAATTTATTTGTCAGCAAAGAACATTGGGAATATTTTTAGTAAATGTAGAAAATCTCAATGTGTGTGCAGACTTTTGGCTGTTAATGTATGCAGTGTAAAAATAGCAGGTCTGTCCATGGTGGAGGCAGAATGGTTTGTTTTGTGGCACTAGATGGACCAATTTAAGATAAGTCTTTGAGATAACCCTACTTATTAAAGCAATCTCAACTGTAATACAACTGTGACATTTAACAAGGCAACTGCAAACAATCTCTTGTGATTTAGAGGTTGCAGTACCTTAACGACTCCTGCCTTCATTATTGGAAATAAAACAGGCACCCGTTTCAGGCTTTTAAACCTGGCATTGCTTTTAGACCATGCATTTTAAATTAAAATTCCACTGAATTTTGCAAAACACCCCCACGATAGTTTATATTATCACAGTTTGCTTTGATTTGCATTGCGCAAGAACCATGGAAATGAGGCCTCTCTCTGCAGTGACTGAAAATACGGAGTAATTCCTCCATGGTTCCCCAACTTAGAAAAGACATCCATTAATCTCAATGGTTCATCTCGCTCAGTTATGGCACTTGCATCACCATTAGATCTCCAAGTATTTGAAGGTTACATAAGTGTAATGGAAGAGGGTATCTTTTCCATCTGCTGTTGGCCCCTATCTTATGCAGCTGTGTGTTCAGACCCCAAAAGTAAAAAAAAATTCCATATAGAATGTTTTACTGCATATCATGTTGAAATCCATCCATGTTTCAATGCTGTATCGAGCTTTCTCTGAATAAAGTATGGTTTTTAAACCATACAGCACACCAGCTGACATATGGGGTCTTTCCCAATATGCGTACTTCATCGTACTCGTGTTCTTCCATACTCGTTTTACATCAAAGTTCCATTAACGAGGATCCGTTCCAGTTCTAAAATTCTCACATGTAGTTTTTTCCCCCTCCCAAAATACCAAGGATATATTGGTTGCATCCTCGCCAAATAAGACCAAACCCATAATTCATTGCGCCCCAAGTTCGTTCTTGGGAGGCAAGTTAGCAAGACCGGTCTTGTCAAGATCACAAGTACAATCTTTGCATTCTTGGTATTGATAAACAACCCTTGGTGTGCTCTGATGGGCACTCAGCTCTAGTTTTCCCATGATGCTCTGATGGGCACTCAGCTCTAGTTTTCCCATGATGCTCTGATGGGCACTCAGCTCTAGTTTTCCCATGATGCTCTGGTGGGCTTTACATGATCCTCTCGCCTGCTGTCCTCTTCCTCACTGTGGAACCTCACTCTGGTCTAACAGATGGGTGGTGGAGGACTGCATGGTTGGACGGCGCAGGTGGAGGGAGCCCTGCTGCACCACAAGCCCAGTGCCATTCCTGACATTGTTGACAGAAGTCGTCATTCTGCTATAGTCACAGGTTATGTAACGACTGAAGGCCATGCGGAAGGTCTTGTTGAAGAGTGTGTATACCAATGGGTTGATGCCAGAGGAGACATAGCCCACCCAAACAAAGATTCTGAGGAGCTTTGTGGTCAGTTCCTCTTTTACATCGGCTGAGATGACATTTGTGATGAAGAATGGGCACCACATGACCACGAAGAGCAAGAAGACTATTCCTAAGACTTTGGAGGCGCGCTGTTCATTGCTCAGGTTCAGCATGCACTTCCAGCCCCTGGTGGACATCCCGCGGAAATGCATCTCCTTGTTTGCAACTGGGCTAGGTGAACTCTCCAACATTGTCACCCTATCTGCAGAGAAGCCTGTGGCTGGTCCCTTTTGGAGGACTGTAGGGCTGGAACACCTGCGAAAATTCTGGGTGGCTGTGAACCTAAGCAGGTAGACCTTCTTCTGCAGCACCCGAATAGTCAGCACATAGGTGACCATCATGATGATCAAAGGGATGAAGAAAGCCACCAAGGAGCCATATCGGATGAAATCCCCCTTAGTCAACTCGCATGTACAATTACTGGAAAGAGTCATATTGGTGTTTGTCAGGCCTTCAATAGGAATGTAAACTGAAATACCTGTGAAAAAGCAGAGTATAGTTAATTATGTCAATATGTAATTCTATTAGTGCTATCTGGCCAGCTGGAAACACTAAATGACTACACAGCAAGCCAGAACAGTTGTTTAAATCATTATATTAAAATAATTTCATAATTCAATGTCTGTGTAAAATACTAAGCTACCATACCGTCTGCTTACAGCTGTGATTCAAACATCAATATCCTTTTCGCTGCTAACTATGTGACTCCTTCACTTATTTCTTCTGCTTCAACATCACTTTTTCCCTGTACTACCCTGATGCCTCTTTACACTTTGAATGTTCTTATGTTGCATTTCTGCCCCTTGAATAGTCTTACTAGGTTCTTGCTTTGTTAGAAGGTGTTGTGTAGCTCCTGATCCAGTACTGCTCACACTTGTACCTGGGCTTTCATGGGAAGCTCAACCTAGCTGCACTTATGCTCAGTTGACCTCCTTGACAGCATGAAAGTTTGCAATGTGCTATTTGCCTTGCTTCTACATAGCTTCGAACAAAAGCATCTGCAAAATACAACGCTCTCACATCTTACGTGGTTAGCTGTTTCCACAACCCACCATGATACTCCAAAACTGCGTACATTCAAGACCCTTACATTAAAGTAAGTATTTACTTTGTATATACACATATTACCAACCTGTTGCATACTTTACATTATGCCTAGATTACAGAACTGTACTTATACAATGTAAATTTAATTTAGAAACAGTGCATTCATTGTTATAATGTATTGTTTAGGGAAAAATGGTAAAAAAACATTTCACAATCACAGTACAATACAGTACTTTTTTATATTTTCAAACCATAATCGTACAAAATTGTACCATCAAAAACCACGTAAGATGTGGGCCGACTGTATGTGAAATGTTATTTTTATATTTGTTTTAATATACCCAATTTGCAATTAATACGTGAAGGGGCAGCCATCTGGTGACAGCTGGAGGTTAAGGGCCTTGCTTAAGGACCCACGGTCATGTGACTGTTCCGCCAAGGCTGGGCAACCTTCCAATTACAGACACTGAGGGTTAGTCTGCTGAGCCACACATTGGCCCCTATGCCATGTCAATAAACCAAAGAATGATGGTGCTATCGCTGATGTTACTCCTATACATTACAGCCAGTTGCTGGAATCTTAAGATTTTTGGAATCTGGCCTTAGAAAAGAACACAATAACGTCTGAACTAAAATAATGTCTGCCAGTAAAATAGATTACATGCATTTAAGTGTGTCCTACTTCCATAGTTTCTCCTGCTACTGGGGTTTCCTTCCTGTGCATGTTTGCTTAATCCATTGCATTTAAAGCTAGAGTGCAGTTGTGTCTGGAATTTCCCTTTCATTGACTTATACTCTTTATAAAAAGGAATGCAGACTCACTCCCGGAGATTAGCCACACGGTGGCGATCTTGAGCATGACCCTTGATCTGGAATTGTACCGACTGTGTTGGATGGGTCTTTTGATAGCAGTGTACCGATCCAAGGAGATGGCGCACATATGCATGATTGAGGCTGTGGAGAAAAGTATGTCCAGAAAGATCCAGATGGGACAAAGGAGTGTTGGGAGAGGCCATATGTAATCTGAAGGACAGAGAGAGACAGAGAGATGGGGGTCTTGCTCTGGTAAAGCATATTTACAGTAACTGATTAGTGGCTCAGAATACCCCCTACCTGGTTGTTTATCAAGAAAAACTCATAATTGCATTGAATGGTACCTATTCTTTATTCTGTTCATACATGAAATACATCAGTAATGTAAAGACTGATCATTGTTGTATTAATATAATGCCCTCTGCTCAAATCATGCCTGTAAATCATCATGACACAAAAATTATGCAGTTTTTTATACATTCAATCACTTTCACTTTTTACTTGCTCTTACATAAAGGGCAGGACAGGAGGTATTTGGGATCTGCAGGTATGCTAATAGTACTCCAATATTTTTGAGATTAAATTATAAAGCAAGTAACTAAGTAACTAAAAATTTGTTATTTCAAAATGTTTTCTCTCTTGGAAAAATTCACTTCTAATATTGTAAAATCGATTATCTTCTCACCTCCTCCAATTTTTTTTTGCCACCAGCCGCCATTATATGCCGTGAAGACAGCCGATCAGAAATCCTGATTTATGCCTGCTAATCGCAACTCTCACAATTTAGGTATATATAATCGTTTTTATGTTTTCTCGCAAGCCAGTGCATTTCACCAGCATGGCACTGCTGTGCAAAGCAGAAAAACATATCGTTGGTGTTTATTTACTTTTGCAAATTCCTTGGTTGAATTGTTAAGCTACATGAGCAAGCTACAGCATGTGTCTGTTGGTCGTGACAGGTTTAAGTATCACAAACCGACATAAAGAATGTTGGCTGATTTTTCTAGTTCTAACAACTGTGGTAAAATGAATTAAACGTTGATCCGCACCATGGGAGAGCTTGATGCCATTTAATGGGGTGAATGTGTAATGCTTCATGCTTAATATGTGCACATCTTCTGTCATTAAGCATCCATTGATTGAATGAAATGGAACAGGATGTACTTACTGTAGAGCATGTCAACAAGAGCGATGGGCATCACTAACAGGCCGACCAGAAGGTCCGCCACTGCCAAGGACCGCAGGAAGTAGTTGGTGGCGTTCTGCAGCTTCCTCTCCAGTGAGATGGCCAAGATGACCAGGATGTTGCCGCCAATGGTAGGGATGATGAACAGGACTGTGAGCAGCGATGACCAGCTCAGTTCCTCACCTCCCAAACTGATGTCGCTTGAGTCATTAAAGCCCATTGTCTTTGCTGGTGGTGTTAACTCAGCTGCCCCCACCTGTATCCGGGAGTAGGGGTACGTGGTCTTGCTGTGTTCTGTCACTCTGGCTGGCTGGCTTACTGGTCCAGGCTGGCATGGTCACATGGTCCCATGGAGCAAGATGGAAACAGCAAGACTGCCGCAGATCTCACGCAAGTCTTCACCTCTCATCATAAACCAAAGCAGACCTGCCTCCAAAATGCAGTCCCATTTGTGTTACTCCTGTAGGAGTTAAAATACAGGGGTTCCTTGCCTGCTTAATTTCAGCTGTGTTCCAAGTGTTGCACTTTCACTCTGAATCTCAAACACAGGATGCATGTACTGTAGTGGTCTTGAATCACAACCTGAGACACAGAAAATTAGACTTTAAGAGACATGTTATATCGTGCAGTATGTCACTGTGGCACTGCACATATTCAGGTATGTTAAAGAGTATACAGGACAGTTTTAAATATACAACATTATATTATATATTATAATATATAGCATCTGCGATGGGCTGGCCCCCCATTCTGGGTTGTTCCCTGCCTCGTGCCCATTGCTTCCGGGATAGGCTCCGGACCCCCCGCGACCCAGTAGGATAAGCGGTTTGGAAAATGGATGGATGGATGCAATATATTGCATTAGCAATTTTCACCCAGTTAAGTAATTGCAATTTAAATCTGGAGTTTAACCCCCCCCCCCCCCCCAAAAAACCCATACATAATTCTGTCATTTTTAATGTAATGGCACATTATCTGTGACAAAATTTCCTGTACTGTATCGTGGGTCATTTTGGGAACTTTAACTGTACCTTTTCTCCATTATAAATACAAATGTACTACTAAATGATTTATACATGAAATTCATATTGTAGTTTATTGCATTTCTTCATTTTTTCCCACAAATTCAAGCAAAGTCACTTATTTGTATATAAAAAAATATGGATTTCGTATAATTGACAAATGTTCCATGTTGTGCGAGCTTTACGTTTAATATTTCTGAATGTAGGTATTTCAAAAATCCAAAAAACAACGTTACTTTCCTCAGTTAAAAGTTTTTCTATCTACTGAGCACTTTGTGAGAGACAGTGTAGTGAATTTGTGAATTTCCTCATAAAATAATTGGTGTTTTACTGTGTTTTACGGATTCAAGACAGCAGTCATTAGTGAACACTGATGTTGAGAATTTTTACAGCTTTTTTTGCATGTAGTGTAAGAAGGGTCGAGCAGCTTCATTTTCATGCAGCGGTTTGAGCTTGTCTATCTTACCGTTACCAAAAGTCGAGGTAAATGCCTTGTTTAGTCTTGCTCTTCACCTCGCGACTGACAGGCGGGCGTCCTCTGCAGCACCTCTGGAAACAGCTGGCTGTTACATACTGCTCACTCTTCCATTTCAGATGCCTTCCAGGTCTCCCCCCTCACTTCATCACTGCCCACCCCAGTTTGATGACATGTAAGAAATGGGTGGCTGTCTTCTCTGGAAATGTAGTGAAAATGCCACAAGCATCAAATTCCCTTTGTACGGCAAGGCTGGTCGGATTTTCTGGTTCCACCTGTCCCTGCAGACTTCCAAACTCATGAAACTCTGTTCTGTGGAAGTCTCCCTTGCTATATCTTTTCCTTTACATCCCCGCCCGCCAACCACTGCCCACCCCCCTTACTCCCACTCTCCCTCCCTCAAACACTCACTTGTACTCAGTCCCATCTATGCGTACCAGGATAAAAGATGGACGGCTTTAGGCTGGAGGTGAGCCAGTAGCTCTGGGAGGTCATTTCCTTCGGCACAGCAGATTCACTGTTTATATTTTTGAAAAGAGTGTTGGGGGGGGGGAGAGCAGGGGGAGTTGAGGTAGAGGTCGGGCAGGGTAGTAATTCTGAGCTCGCCATCCATATTCTTAAAATAACTTTTAAAATATAGTAGCAGAATTTAACATTTAAATCTCATAACTTGAACTGTTTCCTTGGCTGAGACCCTTAATCAGAGTATCTGGTATAAGGAAAATTATACATATATAATGAAATAATGAATTGAAATAATGAATGGATTAAATACTGAATTCCACATTTATATAATGAAATTCTACATTTGTACAATGAATGAAGGCATTTATAATTCATTTTTACTCATGATTGACATGAAAGCTTTTAAAGTTAGAAGTTAAACATCAATCTTTCATTCAATGCTGAAGTACTTGCCCAGGAACATCTAGACTTTCCAGTGGCCTCTTTCACTAGAAACAGTGCTGACACTTCAAAGGATTTTTTATTCAACATTATAAGGCCTTGCATTTAGTTATTAGAGGGAAAGGGGTGAACGCTCAACACACACATATGACACACACACACACTGCACTGCTCGACTGGTCCCACCACCCCTCAAGGCACAAGGAAGACACACATCTCGGCTCTTCTCTGTCCTGGCACCT
>JAODJX010000047.1:11267629-11282680 GCA_026776945.1 Isichthys henryi
GGACACTTTGATGGGGTCAAGAGGAACCAGGGCTCGAACCTGCAACCCTCCGGTTGCCGAACAATAGCACTACCTCCGGCGCCACCATCTTCCCCGTGCTTGTGTATATGTCAATGTACAGCTTTGATGTTGCTTATACCAGAGCAGTGCTTCTCCCCTCCAATGCTCAAATATATATTCCTTTAGTTATATCACTTAGTCCTGTGATGGGTTGGGGCTTTGTTCTGGGTTATTCCCTAACTTGAATTCCAGGATAGGCTTTAGACCATTGTGAACAATGTGATCCCTGCATAGGACATAGGGTATAGAAAATGGATGCATGGATGGATGGATGGACTAGCTAGCTATTTATATTACAAGCATGTGACTTTATTTGCCTATTCTGAACAGCTAGGTCATATATTTTATTTGATTTTCTCCAGCTCAATAAATTCTACACAAAATTACTGAAGCATTAGGTTAACCCTTAAGGCACACAAATAGCAGTATAGCTCAGCATGGAAAAATTCTGCTCACTGTTCCCTTTGTCAGTTTACTGAATTTATGGAATTTCAGCAGGATCCACATGAAACTCTCTGCCATGGGGTCAGAGCTGTAGGCGATTGGCCGGGTGCCGCTTCACCACAGGCCTGACATGCTACAGTGGTGCTTAACAGACTTTAAATTACAAAAAAAACATTCCGTGAAATAAGCAACATTTTTGAATGTGAAGCACCAGCTTCGCACTAAAGTTTCCGTTTTTTTTATTCTATTTTAAATCACACATAAACATCATTCTCTTTAAACTCCAGCTCTGTGATTTTAAGCCGGTTGGGATTATTTGCTAATACTCTGACCCGATAGGGGCCCAGGAGACAACTGGGCCCTAACTTCACCCAGTAAACTGCACGATAGACACGTTCAGCTTGATTTGATCAAGGATATACCGATTAGCTGAAAATGATGTCCGCCCTTAAAATGCGACATCATAAAGCAATAGCATCTGAAAGGGTTGGTTTAGCCAGATTTTTTGTATATTTTGGCAAAGTCCAAACTTTCCAAAAACACACAAGTCTGGGAAATAAAAACTGTCATTTATTGTATGTTCGAAGACCTTCTGTTGACAGTTAAATTTATCAGTATAGCAGCTAAACATGTTTAATGGCGTAGTCTATAGGAATTCAGGCTATTCGAAAGAGCTAACCAACTAATTTGTTCTTCACCCAGTTACTCTCACAGATCAATGACCAATGTCAAGTTGGAAGACACTGTGCTATAGAGAGCGGTTCAGAACAGTAAGAGTGTTCCCTCACATTGTCATGATTTGCCCATACAGTAGGTGGTCTTGAGTTGGCCAAGGGCAGTTGTCCTCCTGCACATGCACAGCAAAGTCTTTGGGTTGCCTTGTAAAGGGAAAAGTAAAAGTAAAATGTCAGGTGTAGCCCTGTTTACATCTGCTCCCAATCTCCCACGCCCGTTCATATCTCTAAGACTGGCTGAAAACATACTGCAAAAGAAAAGCAAAAATAACGAACTACGACAAATTTTCTATAAAGCCTTAGCTAATGGTAGTGTTTAGATGTTGGATTACTAAGAAAGGAGACGAGGGCTACAGGCTAAACCAGTTTCTACTCCGTCCAGCTGGCTGAATCCCAAGGCACCATGAGCCTTCGTTGCTTCCCAGAGTCGTTTAAGGACCTCATCCTACTCATTTTCCCCCAGCCACCTGAAAGCTAATGTGCAACGACAGTCAACGATCACCCACATACAGAACGTGTTGAATCTGTAAAAGTGTGTTTAAAACATCATAAATGAAATGAATTGCCGTAATGCCAATACTCACTTTAGCTTTGTGTTAAGCATGTGAAAGTGGCTCCACACTTGTGCAGGAATGAGACGAGGCAGCTTTATACAAATCATGTCCCTCAGATATCTCCATCATTCTCCACAAGAGCATTGCATTCACCCAAGAAGACCACAGAGTTGGTAGGTGGCATTCTTCAAAGCAGCTCATCCAGTTTCTCTAAGAAGGCAAGGTAGTCCGAACATCTGTATATTTCATAAACACAAACTTACCTGGTGGCTCTGTGTTCATTGAACCACACTTAGTCTGGCCACTCACCTAGGACCAGTTTGCCTTGGGAGACCCTATCAGGGACAACTAGTAAGACAACATAGCTCTTAGGAGCATAGAGGCACACAAGTCCCTCTACCACGATAGGGGTTCAGAAGCTCGGACATTCGGGAGGGGCTCAAAGTAGAGCCGGTGGCCCTATGCAACAAAGGGAATCAGTTGAGGTGGTTTGGGCATCTATCTAGGATGCGTCCGGTATGGTTTCCTGGGGAGGTGCTTCTGGAATTTCCGACCGGGAGGAGGCCCTGGGGCAGACCCAGGACACGCTGGAGAGATTATATCTCTCAGCTGGCCTGGGAACGCCTTGGTATTCCCCCAGAGGAGATGGAGGAGGTGTCTGGTGAGAGGGAGGTATGGGCATTCCCGCATACACTGCTGCCCCAGTGACCCGACCTCGGATAAGCAACAGAAAATGGATGGATTATTGGTAAGTAGAGTTGGGGAATTCAGGTCCAGAGAGTAAAAGTCCAGACCAAGATTTGGTTTCAACCGACCAATTGAGTACAAAGAGTCACAGTCACAGGGTACTCAACTGGTCGGTTGAAACAAAATCCCGGTCTGGACTCTCTAGACCTGAATTATCCAACTCTGTTGGTAAGTTATAACATCATTGACTTTCATTACATTGAGAATGAAAAAAATATTTTGTTTTTGAAAGTTATTACACTATTGGCAGTTATTACATTATTGGCTGCAAACAATGTTTAAGATGTGTCTACTGGCTTGGCCTGTTTTCGCATTTTGTGAAACTCACTAAAACATTTTCCAACAATTGGCCTATTATACCTCTTTAACATTTTAGCATTGCATTTTGAGCCAGGGATGGGCTGGCCCCCCATCCTGGGTTGTTCCCTGCCTCGTGCCCATTGCTTCCGGGATAGGCTCCGGACTCCCCGCGACCCACTAAGGATAAGCGGTTTGGAAAATGGATGGATGGATGGATTTTGAGCCAGACATGACATAAAAGAAGGACATTTTTTTTTTAAAGAGAACCACGTTCCACTAGTTGTGAAAAGGTCATTTTTTTATGATAAAAACAAAGCTGGCGCATGTATTTATGGCAGGTCTAGTTAGTCTCAACAGACCTGTATAAAGTACTTTTTAATTTTAAAGGTACAGTGACCTGAAGTTGTTGGTTGTGTTTAGTGTTATGTTGCGCAATCGTTTCATAAATTCATAAATTCCATCTTCATTTTCTGTTGCATTTGAAAGTGACTCAACATCAGTTTTTATTAGTGACTCGTCCGTTATTGAGAAAAATACAGGATTACAATCCCACCTTTCTCCTTTGTGTCCTCTGTGTACCTTGTTGCAGCTATGTTTTCTTCTTTGAAACTGTTTTTCTTACTACAGCTTATTTTGCACATTTGATAAGGTCGTCTCCTTTATAAAACCTCACGTTATGAAGAACAAAGCAGCACAAATGTACTTTTCTTGAAGCAGCTAGTGAACCTGGTCCAAGATGGGGAGATACTGAGAACCACAGGAAACACCTGCCCGCTGTCCCAGCCCTGTCCGTCAGCATCGCATACCTCCAGCTCACTTGCCTATGGAGTCACGGTCTGCTGCCAAAAACCGCCGAATAGCTGCTGATGAAAGGATAATGCAGCAGTTCGGGGCACTGCGAGCCAGCAGGGGTAGGAATGTGCTGGAAGCACCAAGAGACGAATTTAGGGGCATACTTGTGTTGCCATTTTAACTCGGGGTGGCGAGGGATGTGCAGCCTGCTGGTTACCTTACTTTGACCTCACTTGCAGAGATGTGGATGCTGGCTGGTGTCCTTTATTACCCTGATGGCATGGTGAACACGAGAGCTGGGTTGAGTCTGACTGGCACATTGGCAGGATGTGCGTGGTTCAGTCAAAGCTAAAGGTATCACAAGATGACAAGAAACAGAGCTAGACAATCAGTGGCTTTGATCAAATGAAAGTTGGCAGTTACCTAAGCATATCGGAGTAAAATGTACCAGTTCTCCTGCTCAAACACAGTGATCCGAACACGGAAGTGGTTGCACAAAGGGGTCCTGACTGTTCAGCAAGTCAGGCCAGAAGGAGTCCGCATTGGGCTGTTGGAAAGGTGTTGGAAAAACCAAGAAGGTTCTTCATGGAACTGCATGAGGAAACAGATGATGTGGGCTGTCATTTCAGAACCAGTTTGAGTATGAGATCTGCTACAGAACATGTCTCAATGGACAGAGACAGAAACGGTTTACATACACTGAGTGGCTGCCACATTTGGTACACCTAGCTAGTACCAGTTATGACCTACTTTTACCTACAGAATCATTTCTGGGTAGGTGAGTTGTGTTCAAAGTCATGGCATATAGACTGTAGATGGAAAAGGAGAACAAGGAAATGAGTGTATGGGTGTGGGCTTCCCGCTCACAGCTGGAGACCAGACCCCTGTCCTAAGCGCTTCATCGTTTGTCCAGAATGTTCAGCTGGAAACTTGTAACCTCACTTTAAGGACTGCAGCCAGTGAGTAACTTTCTACAACAGGGGCCCCTCCCTGTTACAGTGGAAACCCCTATGAAGAGGATGTGATTGGCCACAAACCCAGTTTGCCAACTGCTGTTGTTTCCATCTCTAGTTTGTTAGTGGAAAACCAATAGTGAAGTGGTCCACTTAACAAGCATCTTATTATCTGTCTGTAAATTGCCGTTAGTCTAAAACACAAATGGTATAAAAACAGAAAGACTCATACAGGTAACTTTTTTTAAAATCAAACCAATGTCAGATGGAGCATAAATCACTGAAATAACAAGAAACCTTTTACATTACATTTGAAATAAATGGATTTATTAAACTGATACATTGTCTCAGTTCTACACAAAGACCTGACTCCACAGATGCAGCTCATAAAGTAGGGTAACCAGATAATCCACTTCAGGTTTTACTAACTCCTTTAAAACTGAAAGGGTTCTGTCCTTGGCCAAAAAGTTCAGTTCCTCTTGTGGTCTGACCGGTTCCTGTCCTTGATTGAATGACTCACCCAGCTGTTTCACATCAACATTAGTGACACATGCATGATTATAGGAGACTGACCAATCAGCACACAGCAAGAACTCAATGCTTAAGTGAAATCCAGGTCCTTTTCATTTAAATGGTAGATCACAAATCCTTTCCTAGCTCAAAGTGTCCTTACTGACATGGTTTATCTGGTCACCCTACATAAAGGCATGCTGTAATAGGCTTCACTATTATTCATATCATATCTATTGCTGTACAACAGTATTTAAAACAAAATTATAGGATTCGCAATTGCTTTGTTTAGAGCAAATTGTGGTTTTGCCCTTTCAGACAAGAGGAAGACCTAACAGAGAACATTCTCAGAACTTCAGCTAACGTTATGCAAAGGTCTTCTCGAAGTGGGCAGAGAACATTCTTACTGTAATATCATTTCCACGTTATTCATTTTACCAAAGTACCAATCCAGCCTGGGACCCAGGACTTGAAAAGTGAGAAGCACTAATGCTACCTGCTACCTAACCATGCCATTTATCTTCTGCACTACTATCCTTAGTCGTAGTAATGGAATAACATTCTGGAAACATCAGGAAAGTTGGACACTTTGAATGTTTCCATTCCTCAAATGTGAAGTTTGGTAAACGTTCCTAGAATAAAAAATTGTTAGCTGGGTCATTGGGGAAATTCGGGGTAACTGTCATCTCTGGCAAAATGTGAGGCATCACAATGTGAGGCTTCGCTGCAGGGGTTCAAATAAATAACCTCCAAAGTCCATGTCCTCTTCCACCAAACTGCCTGGGGCTCAGGATGATGAAACACTAGCTCTTGATTGTATATTAGATACAGCGATAACAGGCGAGTTAGCCGTCGTGTTTCTATGCTCATGCTAACACTCTACAGAAGGCTCTTGTTCTGCATGCCCAGACATGTCCAAAAAAGTCCTGGATGACACAACACAGACACACGCACTCGGAATACTCCCCTAAAGGTTACTGCGTCGATCAGCAGGCAGCACTGCAAAGCCAGGGGCCTGACCATGTCTCCTGGGCCACACATCACCCCTGCAGTATTAGGCTGCTTTACTGTACCTACTTCCCAGCAGAGAACCCTTAAGAGATTTAAGACCCTTCACTTCGGAGCAGCTCTTTAATTCAGATGTGATTCTGTGATAAATCTAGAAGCACTTCCATAAGTACTCACAACCCAAGATACGGGTGTGATGTTTGGATTTCCACTGACGAAAACATATGAAAATGAAAACGCATTATAAATGCCATGGACACTCCTCACAGTGAATTATTTTTTTCTATTGGGCTACTTGATAACTGAAGTATCGTAATAATCTACTTCACGAATAAGTACACTTTATGGAGTAAGTTGGTGACTGAACTCGATGTTCAGAGTTTGTAGGCCATCGGGATTTAAAATTTGGCGAAACCTGTGAGGTTAAGCTCAGCTCCGCACAAAAACAGGAAGAAGTAACAATGCAGTCTGTGTGTACAGTGCTAATGGGCCGATTATATATTTCGGAACTGAATGCAAATTTCAGTCTATTTGACGACTGGGGAGGGTTCAGTGTAAGCAGAGGGGAGCTGGAGGTTGCTACGGATGGTTGGTGTTGTACATACCACAGTGGCAGCCGTCTCCCAGGAACATCGGCTCAAGTGTGGAACAGCTGTGGACAACATGGCTGCTCGCCGATCTCCCGTGGTGGGCTGCCCAAGCTTCCAGCCCAGGGAAGGGGCCCTTCTGCCAGAGGCGGTCTCGCTCCGCGTTGGGCTGGCAGTGCTACTAGGGCCTGGCTGTCTCTTGCTGCAATGCCCTGGTCCAGCATTTATGGAGGAGAAAAATCCTTGGAGGGATCTCTAGGCCTCACAACGGGGAGTGAAGAGTCAGCTTCCTGCCCCATCTGTCCTTACCCAAGAACTGCAGCCATCTATGACCGTCACACTCTTGTAGGTCAGCGCGCCTCGTTATATTAATATTAACCATTATAGTAGATATCATACCGTGCTTAAACAGACAGCATATGGAGGGGGAAATGTTGAGACCATTCTATTGAGCTTCCTTGTCTGCCCCTTGTCTGTATGGGTTTCCCCTTTGTAACATCACGTTTCCTCCTACATTTCAAAGACCTGCAGCTCTGATTTATCGCCTTGTCGATTCTGGCCACAGTGCGCATGTCTGCCTGACGACAGACTTTCACCCCAATCAGGGCTCCCCCTGCAGCAGACTCCCCACTTCTTGCAATAGGCTCCAGGACCACAATGGCCCAGGTCTAGGTAAATGGGTTCCAGTAAACAGATGGAAAGATGGAATCACATATTTTTTGAGTAGCTTACAGCTAGTGGGGTGGGAGAAAAAACCCAGCACCAAACAGTTTTAGGAACTTTTTCCAAGTGTTTTTGGATCATTTATAGACTTCTAACATCTGCAGCCACAGGAAACCAAAATGAGTACAAGTGAGGCTCCACATGGGCTAACACACATTAGCAAATGATGCAACGTAAATACAAGACGCCTGTTGGCAGAGCTGGGTCGGGGGGGGGATGGGGGGGGGGTGTCACACAGTGGTTGTTGAACAGTTTGTGGCAGTTAAATCTTCAAAGCTATGGTTTCTAAGGACTCTGTTTATTCACATGCAGGTTTTTCAGTTCCACGTAAACAAGGGTAATGTGATACACAGTTTTTAAATACAGAAGTACATTTTTCATAATAAATCAGATCTTTTTCTTTTTAGGGGCGTGCAATAATTCCATCCATTGAATAATGTAAAACTGATTAAAAAATGCTTACCAAAGAAAGGAGATATCGCTTCTGACCACACACACACACACACACACACACACACACACACAATGTATGTATATAAAGGCACAAAGTGAAGTAGAATATGGTCCATAGTTCTACATACACAATATTTTTACACTCAGTATTATGCAGGACAACATGGAGCAATGCAATACTGAAAACCTTATTTCAATCCAGTACCTCTATTATTTATTTCAGTTGTATGTTCATAGTTTGGTACAAAATGTACATGATTTACATCCCAAGCCTGTGCAAAACAGACCTTGTGCACCACAGCATTGCATTAGAATAATGGTGGGTGCCCTCCCCCCGCCCCTCCCGCCTGGCCTGTCTCACGGGGAACAAGCTAGCCATTGTCCTTCAGGTTTCCAGGATGCCGCGCCGTCACCACGACGCGTCAGGGAGACAGTCTCCTCGTTTAATCCCCATCCCCCGCACCGCCTATCCCGCCATCGGTGTCCGGCACAGCGATAGACATACGTGCTGTGTGCTGGACAGATGTGCATAAATGACAAACGCGTATCCCGGATCCCTCATGTTTGTTTACTCTTCTGCCATCCCATGTTGACATATATAAATGCAACCGGTGAGACGCACACAGGAGGGATGTGGAAGCTGCTGGAGAAGGCAGATTTGAGGCAGAAATTGACACTGGAGAATCGCCCAACCCCAACCCTCAAAAGTCTCTTATTGATACGGTCTCATCCTCGTGACGTGTAACTGCCTGTGCTTGCGGCCCAGAGATGATGATCTAACTGTGGTACAGAGGGCAATTGAAGGGCACAAAGGGGTGCCACAGACCACATCCCCAGGTCACTTGGCGCTGCTCACATGCCACGCCCCCAGGTCACTTGGCGCTGCTCACATGCCACGCCCCCAGGTCACTTGACGCTGCTCACATGCCATGCCCCCAGGGCACTTGACGCTGCTCACATGCCACGCCCCCAGGGCACTTGACGCTGCTCACATGCCACGCCCCCAGGGCACTTGATGCTGCTCACATGCCACGCCCCCAGGTCACTTGGCGCTGCTCACATGCCACGCCCCCAGGTCACTTTGTAGGCTACAATCATTTTCTTCACATTGGAAATGTGGCAGGTGTCTCGGGTGGGATTGGTCTTATCTTCACCGATCTGTTTGCGCCCCCGCCTGGCCGCCCATGAACTCGCTCTGCCTCTCCCCGCAGGTCCGCAACCTGTGTTACATGGTGACTCGCCGGGAGAAGATGAAGCTCTCACTGTGTGACCTGCAGGAGAAGATCCTGCAGCTCCAGCTGCGGCTCCTGGAGGAGGCCCCGGCAGCGGGTGAGGGCCCCAGGGCCATTGGGGGGGGTGATGGATATACAAGTATTAGCAGAGAGCCTGTGGGGGCTGTGACCCTCCCCCACTCTGTAATGACGGGCTGGGGCCCTGACACGTGTTCACCCGGACCTTTTTATTTATGGGGCTCGACCCCACAGCGGAGCGTGCCAAAAATGGCCCTGGAGATTTATGCTCTAGGAGGGGGGTGCACGGTGCAGTGCGATTACGCCATTCATCAACGCCACAGTGCGCCTGCTGGCTCAACACTTGCCTGTGAGACGGGGGTCTGACCAAAGTGCCAGGCTGGCACCTTTAAACTTCTGTGTGTGTGTGTGTGTGTGTGTGTCTGTGAGTGACTGTGACTGTATGTATATGTGTGCCTGTCAGTGACTGTGACTGTATGTATGTGTGAGCCATGCTAAATCTGGCGTGCGGGGCAACCGAAAACCCACTCACCATCTCCTATGTTCAGGGAGGCGGCTCCAGCGTATGACATGTTCCTGAGCCTTTGCTCCCCCCGGATGGCCGTGCACGAGAGTGAGGGGGGAGCATACCTCTCCATACCCCTTTTCGGTTCGGATTTCCATTAATCTCCCTCCCAGTCTGCCTCCTCACACAGCTGTGTTTTGGTAAAGTATGTTGTTGTGGGGAGGTCCAATATGCTGCCCCCACCACACAGCTGGAGGACCCAGCTCCTGAATCCCAGCCAGGTGCTCTTGCTGTTTAACTCCCGTTATTCTCCCAGGCCCCCCCCCAGAGTGCCTGTTGTTAGCAGAATCGGTCGGATTTTATGCCCCTTTTTTTCCAGCATCTTATCGCCATTTAAAAACTCCAGTGGCCCCACAGTGGGATGCTCAAGGCGTGGTTTGCGAGCACGTCGTAAAGCTGACCACGGTGAAATATGCTGTTCTTTGATTGGCTGATTGACTGACTTCCCTGGCGTTCCCCCGCAGGAGAGAGAGGGAGACAGAACGGAGTGAAAGACCGAGGGAAGGACCGCAGGAGAGGCAGCCCAGAGAAGAAGGAGAGGTGGAAGGCAGAGAGTGGCTCCTTACTCAAACACCTGGGTGAGTTATCCGTCGGTGATCCCGCCCCCTGACGTCCCAGGTGAACCTTCCAGAAGGTTCTGCTAAAGTGTGATGAGTCAGAATGAGACCACAGAAGTGTGAGGTGAACCTGGGCTGTGAACCAGTGTTTGGGTCGGGCCCCAGGTCTTGGGGCTCATGCAGGGTCAGCTTGGGGGACCTGAACGGCCATAGGTCCAATCGAAATGATGCAGCAATCCAGCTCTCAGATGGTAGGTGAAGGATTACAGAACATGTTCTGGAAGCAGAGAAGAGCTGAAATAAAATGAAGAAGCTTCTCTCATTATAAAAGCGAGTGCCTGCCCCCCCCCCCCTCACCCTGCCAAACAGCACCATCTCCCACCTCAGTGCCTCTGAGCCGCGTCATGGAAAGATCTCACAGCAGAACAGCGGGGGGTGGGGGGGGGGCATGCCTGACGTTTCCTGTAGCACGGAGGGCACTGGGCCAGACAGTTTGGTGTTGCTCATTTGGTCCTGCTAAGATGGGGGGGGGCTGTTAAACAATGTGACATCACATAGAGGAGCGGCTCCTGAAACTGGACTGGATGTGACTGGATCTCATTTCTGCTCGGAGTCCAAAGAAGTAGTAACCAAGTGAACAGGAGATCTCAGCCCGAAACTTAGGGGAGTCCCACGCGCACTCCTGCCCTCTAACCAGACTTGCGTAGATGCTGATATTTGTGTCCCCCCCGTAATTATTATGATTACATCCTCTGTAATCTCACCCCCTGGCCAGCGGCGGGGCCTGCGGTGACGTCTACTGCCTTGACGGCGCCTCCTACCCCGTCACGCGGTAATTGCAGCTTGCGTCCGATTCTGGATCCACTCCAGAATCAGCCAGGGCGGCTTTTAACATCCCGGGTGTTCCGCGCGTAAAGAATAATGTCGGTGAACTGGCCTCACTTGAGCTCCGGGTTCTGTGGCAGCCAAGTTGGGCATGGAGGGTGGAGTGCCTTATACGTCAGCTGCCCCAAACCACCCCCCTCCCCCGCCACCCCGGTATCCAAGCAGCACCCACCGCAAAGCCAGATGTTGTAACCTGCTCCTGACACAAGTGGTGAATTGTCCCCTCTTTGTAATTTGCTTGAAAAATGGAGGAACTTGGGCCCAGTAAACAGTCCACCATGCCAAGCCAACCTTTAAGTACAGCTGTAGCGTTAGCGTTAGCCTTTATCTTACTGAGTTAACCTTTCAGTATAACCGCATCTTTAGCATTAGCCTTTATCTAAGAAAGGTAACCTTTCAGTACAATGCTATCTTTAGCATTAGCCTTTATCTTAACGCGCTAACCTTTCAGTACAACTGCGTCTTTAGCATTAACCGCTATCTTTCCAAAGTAACCTTTCAGTGCAGCGCTATCCTTAGCGTTAGCCTTTATCGTAACGAGCTAACCTTCCAGTACAACTCCGTCGTTAGCATTAACCGTTATCTTGCCCAGCTAACCTTCCAGTACAGCTCTAGCATTAGCGTTAGCCGTTATTTTACCTTAAACGTCGCTCACGGGTCAACTCGTCAGGCCGCTAACAGCACGGCCCTACCTCCAGTTGCATTACCCATCCACCCGTCTTCAGCTGTTTATCCTGCTTAGGGTCATGGAGGTTTGGAGCCTCCTCAGGCAGGGGAATACCACGGCCAGGCTGCCGGTTCATCATAGGGCACAAAGAAACACACGCACGCACACACACACAGAGACAGTGACACACTGCGTGACCCCAGTTACGCCCCAAGGCACCAGCCCACTTACAAATAAAAAATAATCTTGTTCTATAACTGGGTAAAAGGCTGAATTTGTTTTTGGATAGATGTTTGTAAGTATCGGGGAAGCATTAATTGCCAGAGTGATTTCTGTTAGTGGCTGCTTTGCTTTGCTTTGTTTTAGTTAATTTCAGTGATTTTAGCACAGTGTAGGATCAGGCTGGCTCAGCTGTATGTGTGTGTGTGGGGAGGGGGGGCAAAGGCATAACTGAGTGGTGAAAATGATGTCATCAGGGATGACTTGCATGAAAATACTACTTCAACTTAAATACTTCAAATTCAACGTCATGGAAACAAGTGCGGCCTTTTTTAGAACTTGAAAGTAGCTTCTTTTTTTTTCGTCGTTGGTTTGTTTTTATACATTTTTCAACGTTGAACCATACCTTTTGTCTGTAGCATAGACATTTTTTTGTTTGTTTCTGGAAGTTTCAGTGGACAGAGTGAAACCCAGGTGTTTTAATTATGCGCTGTTCCCATGGATCACCTCATACACTGGGAACCACGAGTAAATGTTGAATGGAAAAACATAATAAATTCCAAACTGTCCCAGTGTCACATTCTCGCAGTACTTTTGCTGTGTCCTGCCTACCCCACCCTCTTCTGTGGTTAATACATCTGTTTATCCTTCTTCCCTAAGCATGTATAAGATTTCAGAAAACACCTGAGCACCACCCTCCCCCGCGACACTGCCAGTGATGTCACCGGCATGCAATTGGAGCTGATCTTTTCCCCACAGCGGGGGGCGGGGGAATTAACCGTCAGTGTCTCTTGCCACAATGCCGTCATTCGAGCCCACGGTTCGAGTCTCACTGACTGCGATCCCTCTCGCCCCTCCCCCTCCCCAGGTCTGGCAGACGGCTTCCCCCTGGATGAGGCCCTCTCTGGGGGCTGGCTGACACGCTCGGTGGAGATCACAGCCGATGACGTGCTGGGCCGATGGGCGCTGGCGGGGGGGCCGCGGGACAGCCCAGCAGGGCTGCTGTCTGACCAGCTGCTGCAAGGTGAGGAGAGCCTACTCAGCCTCATGATGGACCCCTCCCTCAAGTCCGCCTGGAAGACACCCCGGCTGGGCCGAGGCACTAAGGGGAAGCCCCGATCCAGGGCTCACAGGCCACGAGCTCCTGACGGCGATGGGGTCCGACCTGACGGGAGGGGGACTAACGGATTTGGCCGCCCCCGAGCTTCAAAGGGCCTGCATCGGCGACACCGTCAGCTGTACGCACGACCGAAGGGTGGCCGCCCACCGCGCACCGGCCCCCAGCCCCCCGTCTCCAAGATGAGCTCATGTCACATCTCAGAGGACTGCGGCACGTGGGATGGCACCCATCTTAGGGAAGCCTGCACGGCCGCCGCGAGCCCCGGGAAGCCCAGAGCCACGGACAGGCCCCGCCCCACTCTGAGGCTCCGCCTCCCCCGGCCCAGCAAGCCACCATCCAGGGGCGGGCCGCAGGATCAGCCCTGGGGCCAGCGAGAGCTTGCGGGCAGGGACGGCTCGCTTTCGGATGGGCGGCCAGACGAGTCGATGTCGGATGCAGAGCCGAGCGACTCCGAGACCCCCACTGGGGCGGGCAAGCTCCGCCTTGCCCAGCTGCATGCTGGGAGCGAGGACGTGCTGAGGAGGAGCGTGCTGGCCACCTAAGTCTGACCATTGGGAGTGAGAGAGCACGGAGGTGGGGGTCCCGACCCAAGCGCTGGTGACCGCTGCACGTCCTCCGTGACTGTTCGTGGTGTGTTTGCGCCCCTGCCTCTCCACCAGAACCAGGCCAAGGCAGCGCCCATACGGACGTGTCCGCGCCCGTTACATTCTGTGTTCTGGAATTCTCCACAAGACCATATGGTTGTTCCTTTTTTTTTTTTTTGATTTTTAATTTGTGGTTGATGTTGCCGATAGTAACTGAAACTGCAGCTATGTTTAGGGCATTATGGGCAGTGAGTTCGGTGGCGTTACCTTGGCATTTAACTCCGGGATGTGTCCATCTCATGTCTGAGGGGGAAACATCACATCTGATATTTACTGTGGAGGAAAAAATGCGAATATACAGTGTAAAACAGTTTATGAAAAGCACAACCAGCGAATAGGCACACACTCTCAAAACACACGCAAAGCAGTTACCTTCTGAGAAATGAAATTTGCCATCTTTCCCTTCCTAGTCACCCATCTGGCTCCGTTTGGTGCCCGAGAGCATCTAAAACATCGAAGACATGCTGAAAAGACATTGAGGACTTTTCCTAAATATGTGCCTTTTCGTCATTTTCCCCCCATAAAACGAGATGGGATTCGATTATTGGGCGATTTAAACGTCGTGTCGTTCGGACCGGTAAACGGAAAGCCTGATTGGCCAGTGACAAAATTGGAAGCAAGACTCCAATGTTGTCGGACAGAGTTCATTATTCCCATTTTAGTGCCTAAGTTCCGTAGATCTGATTTCCCGGCTGCCTGGGAAAGGCCGGGAACGTAACACAGCATTATCACTGGAGCCGACGTCAGTTGGACGGGCTTCCTGGAGTGTCATGTGACATGAGTCGTCACTGGAGCCATGGTCTTTAAGCAGAGGGTGTCCGTAAACGGGCGACGATTATCTCAGGGTCTAAGATTAAAAGAACTGAAAAAAAAAATCATTTAAAGAAGACGATATATATTTATGTATCTATATATAAACCGAAAGAGGGATGCGTATTGGCCTAAATCTGTATATAATCACGGAGAGTGTGCGATTTCTGTATATGTATGTAGATACATAGATATGTGTTTATACTTTGTGACTTTTTGGCAAGATGAACCTCCGATTACTACTGAGCGTTTTTTGACTCTCGGAGCCGCGAACGGCTGCTTTGTCTCGACGGCTGACCGGACTCTGCCAAAGAAGAGAGCGCAGATGACATTTAACCGTAACATCTTACCGTTACCGTCGTCGTCGTCGCTGCTGTTGTTGTTTATTGCTGTTTTTTTTTGTGTACGATGCATTACAGGACATGGGGATATCGTGGTGGGGGGGCTCGGGGGGGGGGGGGTTCCCGTG
>JAODJX010000047.1:11301372-11314989 GCA_026776945.1 Isichthys henryi
GCGGGTGCTGTAAAGCGCTTTGAGACGATGTAATGTTGTGATAATGCGCTATACAAAAATAAATTTGTTGTTGTTGTTGTAAAAACACCAAAAGTCTCGTATTTAGTTTGGTTACTTATGGTTAAGGTTACGGCTGGGTAGCGGTTAAGGTCTTCATTGTTCGGCTTAGGGTTATGGCCACAGATGGAGGCTCGCCAACAAAGACATAAATACAAATGTCTATGTGTGTGTGCGAGTGTGTCTGCATGCATGTGCAGTGTCACCGACCTGCAGCACATAGTCCAGCGCGATGTGCCGGAAGCATTTGCGTGTCGCTGTCAGCACGTTGGCTGCCTCCTCCACCTCGTGGGGCTTGTTACGGGGCACCTGCGCATTCTTGGCCAGCGCCACCTCCTTCTCCTCGCTGACCTTGTCAAACTGCTTCTTGGCATCCTTGAACCTGCGCAGGTCCCTGGGCGGGGTGACAAAAGGGCCGCTCGTCGTGTCAGGAAACCCCCACCAAGAACCCAAATTTGACCCCTGCATCGGCTCTCACCATAGTTACCGACCATCATCACGGTGTTACCCGGCGGCGCCAAGATTAACCCGCGGTACTAACAGTACTGACCAGGAATAGGAAGTGAATATCTGACGCATCAGAAATGCGGTTTGCCTACATTCCGGAACGGCAAAGCAACGGAGGGACTGCTGTCCCTCGAGAGATACGGATTTCTGCAAGGCAGGCCTTAAAGAAGGAGCTCTGAGCGATTGCTTAAAAAGCAAAAAATAAACAAAAATAAAACGCGCAAACTGGCAAAGGCTTCCAGAGACTCAGCGGGCATGCAGACACTTTCTGTCCCACCGGTATGCGGCTCGTCTCTCGAAAAAAAAAAAACGTGTAACAGTTAAAATGTAACTGCAGCGGCATCTGAACACCCCCCGCCGGTGCACAGTATGTGCGGGGGAGCGGTCAGCGTTGGAGAGATGCCCCATCAGCAGTCTAAGCATACTCACTCCTTCACGAAGGTCTGGAGTTGGGACTTTATAGACCTCTGGGCCTGGTCAAATAAAATCTGTGAAGAGAAGAGGAAACACTAAGACTTGGGCAGAAAGACTGGGGGCATTTATTACTGCAGTTATTATTATTATAGAATTTCAAATTTGAAAGAAGACATTCAGAAAGAATAATCAAACATAAATATGAAAGCAACACACACACACAATCTGACACAAGTGCATATCTATTAAAAAAAAAATTCAAAATACATTCAAGTTCAGCCAATTTGCAGTTCATTTAAAGACTTTTTGTTCGGTGTCGACATCCCACAGTGCTTTTCCAAAAGTTCTTCAGGAGTCAGAATCTTGGCAGGGGCGACGTTAAAGACTTTCGTAAACATAATTAGTGCTCAGGGAACGTTTCGACCCAGATAATGCAGCTATTGGGCTGAGCAGAGCTGAATCCAGCTAGTGGAGATTAGAGTAGCAGATGAGCTCTGACTGCAGGGCCACATTACTGAGAGGAGCCTGTCCTGTGACTAACCAGCGCATGATCCTGGGCCTGGTAAGGAGGCCCGCGGCAGGCCACAGTCCTGAGTCATTGTCCCGTTTCCTCAAAAGGCCAGACCGCGACTTTAAAGTTCTTCTTCAGCAAAAAGCCAAAGCGGGGAACAAGAAAGCTGATTTTCCAGTTTAAAGTCTTATCATATGACATCTGCTTTGTATACATTAAAAAAAAACCAAATAATTATAAGCACGAGTCAAATTCTGCAAATAGATCAGACTGAGCCATTAGATATGGTTGCATGTCTGGTCCTTTGACTCGAGCTCATTTACAGTTCATGTTACACATTTACACAGCTAGGATCCTAACATGCACCCTTTACATTTGTTTCTGCGACTTTCGCAACTGAAATGTGGCTCCTACAGCAAGAGCTGTGGTTTAGTCTCTGCCGTCTGTCGCATCCAGGTAACGCAGCCCAAGTTCCCCTCGGTGCCAGTTCGGTCTGTCAGCTGCACCACGCCCATGGTCCTTTCCCACCAGACTGTATCAAACGAGTGCCGAGCACAGCACCCCAGCCGGGTGGGAAGCCGATGCACACTGATTGGCTGGCCCCGCTAAGCTTCATCGCAGATGGCGGCCTGGGTTGAGTCAATCTGCCACCCTTATACAGCCTACGACCAAACTCTGACAAAGACGGCCTCTCCTTCCTCTTTCCTGACAGTATGCATGTACACAGTTACACCCTAACACTTTAGCAGCTAGTCATCTTGCCCTGCTGATCCAGTCTCACAACACACAACGTACGCAAACACAAGCCCACTTACTGTGTGGTAATTAATCATCTCCTGTAGACTCTCTGCAAATTTGGCCAGACTGGACTGTAGAGGAGAAATTAAAATAAAAGAAAAAAGATGTAATGGGTGAGATGTTTTAACTTCTAACAATAATACAAGAACTGAGCAGGTCAAACATCTCCAAGAACCTTCATGCTCTCCAAACGAACGTTATTGGTTAAAAAAAAGGAAAAACCAGGCTTGCATCCATAAGAAAAATTTGCGGTTTAAATTACCGGCTCGCACCACACTGATGACAACCCAACCCCATAAATATAACAGAAACTCACTAACCAAAAACTACAGTATGAAGAAAGAATGCATCACACACATCACCGTGCCGAACAGCTGTGAAGTGTTAGCTATCTGCAGGCTGCACGGATCTGGTCTGGTGGGATTAATTCGCTCGTCCCATCCGGTAAACCGTACGGTTTGGCTCACCTCGATGACCTCATCTTTGGCAGACTGTTGGGACAGCTCCCGGATGCCAGTGACAAAATGCTTGTTAGCTGTGTTGTAGGCCTTGCCAGCGTCTATCATCCCAATGCAGAGCTTCACCAGCTGTGGGGGGGAAGGGGGGGAGGTCAAGTCATTTCCTTCCACTCGCATTTAAGCATAGGAATCTGGTTTCAGGCTAAATTGTAACACCCCGTAACTTGCATGATGGATACCCAGACTGGCATTTTGGCCAGGGCTGAGCCACCTTCCGCATGGATTTGACTGACAATCGCACATAGATTTACTCTCAGAGGCAACAGGTAGCATAACGGTTTTAAAAAAAAAAATACTGAATTAAATTTAAAAACCAACTTAAAACTTGAATTTGCTGCACGGCGGGAGGGCCCCTCATTCCACACTTGACCTAATTTGGCCCATTAAACATTCCGTTGCATAAGAAAAAAACCATCACGGGATCATGTGGTGTCATGCACATCCAATCACCATGAAGAAACTGGCAGCCCGTTCAGTGAGCCAATCGACAGAGGGAGAGTTAGCGAGCACCATGATCGCTTGGCCAGTATTTCAGTAGTAGGTACTAGTTGTAATTCCAGCAACCTCATGACAACACATGTTGTCACAGTAACCTTGCAGCAACCGAAGAGGATCATTAATGTGACTCTCTCATGACAACTGTGACCAGAATGGGTTATAGTAACCAGGACAAGATTCTGTTCATTTGCTCTCATAAATGCAGTTTTGTATGACTGGTGTCCCTACTGAGGATAGATGGGAATCGTTTTATTTCTCCGCCGCCAACCGCACATCCGTTCCCTTTATGTGGGATGTTGGTTGCCAGAAAAAGCTCCAAAAAGGATTAGAAGCCCCACCCCCAACAAACGTCCAACAATGTCAGATGAGCAGTTTTCACAGCTGTGATTTCTGAGTTCAGACCACAGTGAATTAACACCAGAAAGACAAGCTTAAAAACCTTTTTCCTTTATGCTGTGTCTTCACATACATTCAGCATTTACAGTAATACACAATGATCCTTTATAGACAGACCACTCAGCCTAGCAATCGATGTAATTCCAGAAGTGACATCATCACTGCAGCTGGGAAACAGGGAGAAACCCATTCTAACGAAGATCTAACCAGCCCAGCAGAGGCTAGTACTGGTAGAGTCCGTTCACCTTGTCTAGCTTGGCTTCCAGCTCCGCCACATCCCCCTCCACCTCCTCTATCGCCGCCCTGGAGACAAAAAGCAGATTATCAGTTTATCAAGAAGCAAGGTAGATCAAAAGGACACTAGTAATGGGAAAAGCATCATCATCCGGACCAACCGCTCGTAAGTTAAGCTTGTCTGAGACTCAACATTGACAGACTCAATGTTGAGAGAGATAGAGGAGATAATATTATTATGGCTGCCATAGATAAAGGTGATAATACATAATTATGGCTACTACAACTACAAGGGAAGAAAATGCTTACACCAAAGGCCTGGACAACCAGACAGGTTCCAGAACTAAGATCAAACATTTTACAGAGAATCAGGAAAGAAGCACACTTGCCTATAACTGGAAGCTAAGATTTTCATCCCCAGATCATAACTAATTTCCATCATAGGATGCATACAAGTGAATTAGAGTAATTAATATACTCAGCTCATGAAAACACAGCATTTGCTGTTTATCAGCTGGCTCTCTGATGTTTAGGAGATGAGTCGGAAGCACAGTGATCACTACTCTGATCGGTCACGTTCGGGATTCAGGGGGTGGATGTCAGAGCAGCGCAAGGCGAATAACAAACCGCCATGTGGAACCATCTTAATCCATCCCAAGGGAGGAAACATCTGTGCCATGCTGATAATGTAGCGTGGGGGCAGCCGGTCACCCCACCCAAATGAGCGCACAGCCCACCATCCCATGAGTCCCATTACAAGCACAATCATGGCATCCTTCTACAGCTACTGCAGGCTAGGACCTCAGCCGGTATGCAGCAACAGAGCAGGAGAGCATCCGCACTGGGGCTAGTGTACTGGACTGGGCCAGCAGGACGAGGACCAGTAAAAGTTAAAGGGCGCGAACAGAAAACGTGGAGAAACCTCACACCGCTCACTGCAACTCTCAAAGTGCACCAACACTGCTCACTCCTTGCTTCCCGTTTACACAAGTATGAATGGTCGATAGATCGCTTAAGTCCTGGATATGGGCTGAAGCCAAAGGTCACAGTTCCCACTCATGGTGGCAACTTGGCATTAGTAAACTCCACCCTCAGAATTTGTCTCTCTAGCAATTTGCTGGAAGAAAACAAACAAACTTCCTTCATAAAAAGGAACCGTAAAAGACTAGAAAAATTACCACCATACTACACACCAGAAAAAAACTGCTAGAAAAAGCATTTTCACCTTTGCAATCAATTCAAGGATGTCTGGCCCAGAACTGCATTTAACTCATTCACTCCAGTGCTGACACGGTAGCAGCCTGGGTCGAGATTTATGACCAAAGCTAAGCTTTATGATAAATGTGCAAGATAAGCGCTAATATCCATTGATTGTGAGCAACTTTAAGAGTATGAACATACTGAAACTTATTCCCAATGGACTCCTGGAAGGAGAAAAAAACAGTATAGATCTGCAGGGATGAGAGGAGTTTCTCAAGCTGCCAACCCTTACAGTGATGCAGTAATAACCGTTACTATGACATCGTACTGAATGAAGGCAAAACTGAAAGCATGAATAAATGAATGCATTAATAAGTAAATGAATAATGAATGGACGAATGACCGAATTGAATATACAGCAAAGCAGAAAACTCCACAAGTTATTGTGGATTAATTTCCCCATGCAAAAAAATAGTAACATAACCTCAGAATCTCAGAAAAAGTGATGGAATAAATGACGTCGGCCAAGCCCGGGACTTTTGCTCCCTCTCTCTGAAGTTAACTACACAATTCCTTCCTGCAACACACGCTAATGCGGTGTGCATGGGGAATCCCAGGGACTGGCTCCCCAACACGCATTTCCCGTGATTTCTTGGTCTAGGCTTGGGAAAACCATGGGAAATTCTACAACTTGGCTCCAGCTCCCGAGGAGGAGACCACTTGGCCCAGTTATTTTTCACTACTTACAGTACATCTCTTGCATTCTTTTCTGATTGGCTGTGAAAGAACCTCAGGTTTTCCGATCAGCTGAGAAACGCACTGATTACATCTGCTATGAGACCCGGGGCCAATAGTGAGGGGGAGAAACATCAACGAATTAACATTACCTTTACAAAGCATGATGCAATTATTATGACTAACAAGCTGGTATAGTACTCTGCATAGCAATCAGTGCAGTACATATTAAACTGCCTTTTTATTACAAATTTCCCATCCAGTAATACTCCTTGATTACTTATCCAATACATATTTCCAGGAAGCATGTCTATGCTACGACTGTCCATCTTCACCAAAGGCACAGCCATCTGACTTAGATTTGATGGAATAATTGGCTCATTCAGAAGCAGAAAAGCTATACCTGGCTTTTAGTTCACATAGGTTTAAATTTTCAGTTCCAGATCGCATTACACTGCAGGAGGTTATTAAGAGGTGGCAAGGTGAGCTTTTCAAAAGGGCCAACGTAGTATTAACAGCTGTGCAAGTTCGAAGCCTTTATTAACATGTAAAAGTAGGTAAACCCGTAAACCTCTCAGTCAACTCAAACTCTTTCATGAGTTTCTCATCATACTCGCTGTTTCCGCCGGTGTGTGTACAAACGCTATGTGTGATCAGGACATGGGGGTTAAGACTATGAAAGAGATCCTGCTCCTCGAAGCTTCACACATCTACGGGGAGTCAGGGATGGGCAACGGCGGTAGTGACATCAGATAAGAGCCGGCCGGGTTCCCAGGACGCCACTGCAGATAAGTGCAGCTGCAGAGGCTCCAGCCGCCTGCCGTTGGTCACCAAACCCACAACAACCAAAAACAAGAAACTGCAATTGGTCAAAAACAAAAACCACAAAACGAAAACACAAACGTTATCGCCCACGATACCAAAAAAACGCCGGCTAACTCAAATAATAATAAAAGGCCATTGTGTAGAGAATCTTAACCCAATATGATAGGAATGTAAAACTGTGTTTTTTTCGGATGGTCTGAATGACGATATGCTTGAGATTCACTCATCTGGAAATACGCTTAACTGTCGTTTCTCTACCTGGCGACTACAAAACATAAAGCATCTTTCATTCAGTAACAAAACACCTCACATGTATGACAGCTACCAGCACAAATATCTGTGATGTAATTGCTATTTAAAAGCAAAAAAGAAAAAACAAAAAACTATTTGACTGATAAAATGTACAGAACAAGGTAGCAAAAATATAGAAAAACACTGACTACTTTTCTGTCATACAAGTGCTTTGGAAAGTGTACGGTTATAAATTCAGAAATTGAATGAATTACATGATTGGTGGAATGAATGGACACTGGTTCAACAATCTCGGCATAGATCCATACAAAACTAGAAATGATTACACTTACAACTTTACTGCATAGACATATATGCAATTTTTGCTGCTCTACAACGTTCAGTTTCGATTTTGTGTCCATCTGCAAACTCTCGGAGGCTGAGTATTTTGACTGGTAAATTAAAAGTGACACTGATTCTACACCCACTGCGGCAAACGCAGTACTTGCAAAATCGCTGAGTCGGGTGCGACAGTGTGGGCAGACGTGCATGTGCGCGCAAACGACTGCAATGTGCCATCGTCCCCTGCAGGTAGCTCGTCTCTTCACGGAGAACACATACAGCTAGACAGAGACTCGAAGCAGCTGTGTGGAGATGCAGACACTGAAAGTAAAAAAGGACAGAAAACGGCCAAGAATAAGATCTCCGTGAAGGTCATCTTAGGACACTAGTTAGAAAACACTGGCAGAAGGTTTTCATTATTCTATAGTGTAGATGCTTCAGGTAGAAAGTGTATATTAATATGATTTATTTACAACAGAAATGTAGAGTGATAAAAGAAAAAATATGCCGTTTAAGGTTTGTGTGTTGTGCACAGGAGTGCTTCCAGTGGTGCTCCAAATTGTTTTAGGACCCCATGTCACTCAGAGGTAAAGACTGACAATTTTTCGAGAATCCCGTGGATCATGGGAGTCAATTTCACTATTAATAACAAGCCTGAGACGGGAACAAAAGTCAATGGGAGCAGGAATCATATAAATAGACAAGTTTTTAGATGGTGATCTAATGAAATAAATGCCGTTTTCTTTATTTTGAACAGGATGCTAGTGTGTCGTTGACTTTTTAAGTCCCCAAAATGGGACATTCTAAAACACTTAAGGTGGCTGAATGTTCCAAAACAGCAACCAATAATCACCAAATTTCTCTCACACAATTCTGGTCATAAAAACTTCTACCTGGCAAAAAAATCTAAACTGAAATCCTAAGCATGTAGACTTTCTTACATTAAGCATGACCAGAAATGACTGAGAGAAGTTTGGTCATCATTGGTTGCCGTTTTGGAACATTTAACCTGTCTGCTAGTGGCCAGTGGCTGGTTGGTTGCTTTCATACAGACCGGCCTCATCGAGTTGGGAAAATGTCAAAGGAAAATCTGTTTATTACTTGGATTCATTTTCAAAAATGCTGAATCAGAAATAACAATGAAAAAGTACAATTTAAGCTAAATGTGGAGATGGAGCCAATGCTGGCTTAAGTAACGGTGCTTGTTAGGTGTTTAGTAGGAAAGCAACTTGCTCATGGAAGAATGGTTCAATGGTGCAGTTAGTGTTCATAAAGCGAAGGTTATGAAAAATGATTTACAAACACAAGGACAGCCAAGCCCATACAAGAGCAATGGAAACAGCCCAGATGAAAGATGGAAAAATGTTCTCATACCTTCTATCTGTGAATGCATTGTGATAGACCTGCCATGTGCACTGCAAATAAGGTGAAAAGTTGTACACTAACAAAAGTGGGCTTGTGTGTTGGGTTAGAGATGCACAGCAACAGAAAATAGTGTGTTGGGTGAGAGTCCGTGGATGGCCAATGTGGATTCAGTTGCAAGGAGTGTTGCTGCATGGTTGTAGTTGTGGTCTTATTGTGATAGTAGACTTGGTGTAAAACCACAGCCTAGTTCATTAGCTAGGTTTGAAATCTGAAAAAAAGTCCCCCCGCCCCACCCGAAATCAGGAGGGACCAGAATTAATACTCATCCCATCCCAATGCCAGAAGAATTATCTTGTGACAGTGGGATGGGACAGCAGTGAAAATCCACTCCTGTGTCACCCTCTACTCAAGCAGCCTTGGAATCACCCTGACCACCCACCCCCAATGGAACCCTCGTATATGTAGTTTGAAGAAGTGGCTCGCAAAAGTGTGAACACTTAGACACTTTCTCTTTCTTATGTCCTTAATCATCAAAATAGGGGAAAGTCAGGCTTTCCACACATACCATGATGTACACATCTACAGCTTATGATGGGGTGAGACGATTCTAAACAAAATCATCGACGAGGAGGAGCAGGAGTTTACGGCAAGGGTGGTCGATCTTATCCGCAAAGGGCCAGTGTGTTTGCAGGTATCTGGGATAACCTTTAGGTCAGCTGTTCAAACCAATCAGTCCTCTAATTAGTAATCTAATTAGGGAGTTTAAGCAAAAACCCACATACCCAATGCATCTTTCTTAATAAGATTGGCCACCCTTGGTGTACAGAGTTTATACTGTTGTTTGTAGCCAAATGAGTTACTTTTCCAGACGAAAAAGGCTTGTGCTTATGTAGGGAAGGAATGTGAATCTCAAACATCTGAATTACTGGAGTAATTGAGCAAGCACTCAAAAAAAAAACGATCTTGTATTTTCCCAGGATTCATAAGAGCACTGCGGGGAAGCACAGCTGTGAGTGTTTAGAAAGTTGGTCGATTTCAGCATGGGAGGGGGGAGGGCTGCACAGTATATGGATTTTATGTAAAACAGTCGAGGGAGGGAGTGTAACATCCTGTATGTCTGCCCAGAACCCAGTTTGGCGAAACACATGGAATGAAAAGCTAATTTTATACAATACGGCATTATGCAGGATGGAAAAACACACACACACACACACCTGTACTCATATCTTTGTGGGGACTCTCCATTCATTTCTATGGCCATCACACTAATCCCAACTATAACGACCTTAACCCCTACCCAACCCTAACCTTAACAATAAACAAACAACAAAATGCAAGGCATTTTTACTGCAGTCACAGATTTTTTTATAAAACTGAGTTTCTCGCAGGAAATTCAATCCCTAGAAGCACCTTTTCTGCTGAAAGGACAGCTGGTCCACTGAGGCACTCTGACACCCCGAAGGCCACCACAGAGAAAATCCCCGTAAGCTGTCCGTCCACACGAGGAGTGCTAAGACTCCACCCCCAGCTCGGCATCACATGCGAGGGAGAGAGAGAGGTTGGCAGATGGGCGTTTGTCAGCATGTCAACAGGACTGGAATCCTACTGCAGGCTACATACTCAGCCATCGCAGTAACACAGATATTCTCATGACCAGCGAAGTGACGAACCTTTCCATTTACGAAATTCAGCTATTCCAAGCCATTTTCAAGTAGCTACAAAACGTTTAAACACATTAGCAGTAGGTCAACCCAGGATATTAATCCATCCATTGGTCCTTAATGAACAAAATCACCAAGAAGGATATAGTCGACAGAAGTACCTTCCTCCTACAATCTAAAAATAAGGAGCTCAGCAATTTTAGCGAGGGGGCAGAAATTTGGCGGGAAGTGTGGATTTCACAACTCACAAATGCGTCATTCCACAGGCTCCTCTCAGTCTATCCCGCCAAGTTCCTCTTTCATACGACGGATCTGCAGTTTAAGTTTGTGCTCAAGCCAAACATACTACACCAGCAAACCCAACAAGACGCTACGGTAACGCATGGCAATGGAGCCAGTCATTGGCGACACCTTCTCTCACCTTCTGCAGATGCATTCCAGCACCCCCAGCCATCTGTCACCGTCTATGGCTCCACAACAAAAGCACAATGACACCAAGGAGGAACGAATCACAAAAGAATACGGCAACCGCAGCACTACAGCTTGCAGAAGTCTGACAGCATCTTATCACCATCGCCCTCCCGAAGTCACAACAGATGCAAAATCTGCACCTGCGGGCAACGTTTGTCACGGCCATCACTACTGTGAGCTCACAGAGGAGCTGATGGCTTCACCACATGTGACAAATAAAATGGCGACCATGTGAAATGGTCTCCGGAGGACATCACCGTATTTTCAGATTTGTTTTTCCCCTCCTACGAAATGTCAGAGTTCAGCTATATTTCTGTGAAATGAATCCTTGCCGTTGCAGTGAAGCGTGCAACCCGGTGTGCAGTGAGGACGATCACGGGACTGAAAGTCCACATGTTTTGCAATGGCTAACAGTGGGTGTAAAACGAAACAGCGGTATTCCATCTTCGGTCACAATGAGAGAGAGACAGTGGTCAGAAATAAGACTGAGATCTACACTCTTTGATCTCACTAATCTGCTCCAAAATCACACCAACATTATAACCCCTTTAGGGACAGGTAAGGAGGAGCGGAGGAGCGGAGGAGCCCCCCCCCCCCACAGGAGATTCCAAAGTCAGGTGACAAGCCTATTCATTCATTTAACCTGCACCTTCGTTAAATCAAATCACTTAACCTAACACTTGGTAAGTACAAGTAAGTGAAATGCTTGTGTGCCACAACAGTAAAGATGAAACAACAGAAATAGTACAAATAGGAAGCATAGAAAAATAGTAAAATAAAGCACTGCAATAATAAATAGATTGCAAACAAACACCGGATAAATACAATAATAATACCGGCCTCCGTTTCCTCTCGGCCCAGAAACACCTAGATGTCAAAATTCAGATCTGCTGCACCCCGTTCCTGACCCCTTATTTGCGAAAGCTGAAATGCCTGATTTTCACGTCATACTTTTGTCAATCCCACCACCACTCCCACATCCAGATAAAGGATGTTCCTTCCTTCCATTTATGTGACATGGTTCCGTTTATGTTAATACTTTATTTAAAAAAAAATAATAATAATTAAAATCATGAAATCCATTGAACCCCGACCAGACAGCGGCCAGACCCACTGCTATGGGAGACAAGGCGGCCATTGCCATGGCAACCGCGCCCACTGGGTTACATGGCAAAAGCGAAGCAACTGCAGCAAGCAAAAGGCCATGACCTGAGGCTTCAGCCCAACCTCATTCCACTTCAGGGAAAGTGGGGAACAGCGCTTGTGCTCCAGGCCTCAAAAGCAGAAACGGAAACAGACGGAGGATCAAATGCGACAAAACAAACAGCCAGCGCTGTTCCCACGGCGACAGACACCGGAGCACTGAGACCACGACACAATAAGGGAAAACATGCAAAGTCACATCCACACAGGCCCTCAATCCAGAGCTCCTCTCACTGCTGCATTGTTTGGGGTAAACCAAAGATACATGCCATGTTTATTTAGAGGAAGTGTGGCAGGGAGTGGGCGGGGCTTGCAGAATTGCCACCATCTCCGGGGGCAACCTCCTCCGTTTACAGAACAGCATGAAGGCCGTGTGAGAAGCAGCTCTTCCAGGGTGTAATGACAAAACAATCAAAATGACCACGATTATCATCCGGCCCCCTGCCAAAACCACTCTTCTAGTAAAGGGTCAGTATGTAGGTCCACAGGGAATTGGAGGAGGGAGTACCCAAGGCAGGGTGCCAGGTCATTGCAGGACATACAGTCACCATCATAATCTGTGGGCAACCCAAAGACACCAGTAAAGCTAAGCGCATGTTTGCGGACCGTGGCAAGAAACCCATTGGGACACACAGAGAAAATCCAAACAACACACCCAGAAGCTGGTGCAGGGAAAACCACTGAGCCGGGCTGTACAGTATAAACATATATTTTTATCAATTTATATAGTATGATAGAGGGCCGGTTCTATAAACAGACAGAACAAGCAGGTGCCAGGGCCCCCGGATGATGATGGAAAAAGAAAGATGAAAGATGGAATACAGAGGAGGAGGAGGATGGGGAAGACAGATGACGAAGGAGGAGGATGAGAATCAGAAATGAAGATGAAAGACGGTGAAGAAAAAGGAGGATGAAAGATGGGAGATGAAAGACTGAAGAAGGAGAAGCAAGCGGCAGAGGAGGACGGAAGACTGATGGAAGAGGAGGAGGAAGAGGAGAAAAATGAAGACTAAAGACAGAAGACTGAAGGAGGATGAAAGGTGGAAGACAAAAGACAGAGGAGGAGGAGGAGGAAGACAGAAGAAGGACACTATCGATCCCCGGGGGGAAACGCTTTTCGCCTGCCTCGTTTTACTCTCTGTGACACTGACACATACTTAAGCTTGGCAGCGAAGGGCAGCCACTTGCAGCAATGCCCATGGAGCTGGGAGTTAAGGGCCTTGCTCAAGGGCCCACAGATGTGCCGAGCATGGACTCGAACCGGCGACTTTCCAATCACAGGCACAGATATGATAGCGGGGCCTCCCAAGAAAGGTTTTGCCTAGGGCCCCTAAAAAGGTCAGCAAGGTGGTTCAGTCCCTTTTACCAAGGGACACAATTGGGACTCTCCCGTTGCTGTCAGCCCATGCTGGATACACCAATCAGAGGCGGATGTTTCCTTTGCACAGTCAAGTTAACAAGCAGGTCACGCCCTGAACACCGATGCATTACATGTACATCACAAGCAGCCCGTGACATTCAGCCTGGGGGGGGGGGGGGTCACGTGCCCCGGGGCTGAGGCCGCCACCCATCGGGTTCAACACGGGGCGCCCAGCCGGGGTGGTCGAGCATAAGATTGCCTGGTTTTTAACTGAAAAAAAAAAGAAAAAAC
>JAODJX010000047.1:11320135-11345516 GCA_026776945.1 Isichthys henryi
GGGGGGCCGTGGGGGCGTGGGGGGGGGGGTGGGGAATAGTTTGCTATATGGAACAAAATAATAATAATAATATTAATAACAACAACAACAACAAATCCAACATCTATCCGACTGTACAAAGGGATGTACAAGATCCTAACCTATGGAAGCCCATGCCAGTTTTTCAGGAATAGCCTGATTAAACAGAAAACTGCTTTCAGGTGCCGAAGAAAGTCCGACATCGTTTTACGACAAGACCTCGAATCAGGTAACATCTCTGGGTGACTTTATGGACACATGACCACACGGGGCCCGCATTTTACGCCGATGGTTGTGGGAACACCATTTTCCCTTTGTTCCCAAATGCTGTGACTTCAACAACGCACACACTGATTTTCCACAGTCAGAGAGCAACAGCTACGACCACGCATTATTGTTTTATGTTTCCTTCTGTGTTTGAGCTTGTGTTTCACGACAGAAGGTAAATGTCTTAATTAAATATTAGATCGTTTACATTGTGGGTCCACTCGCTTTGCAGGAGGAGATTCCTGCTGTCCGAACTACTACACATGACAAACCAGCCAATGCGCAACAAAACGGAGATACAAAGTAACTCATATGTGGATACATTGTTACAAGGAGCCGGGATCTGAATATGGAGAAAAGCCGAACAAAGTCAGGGGTCAACCGGACTAGAACAATATTGGTTATTGGAGCCATATTACGGTATAATACACCGTGTCCACACTGCAAAACGAGATCCATTGCAATTTTCACCCATCGCGGATCACTGATTTAGTTACATGTCATAACCGAATAAAAGGGAAAATGGTCATTGGAGGGTGGTGCTTTCATTAGTCAGACAGCAGATACATGCTGTCGCCTACCTGAATCGGGGGGAATCTTTAAGGCATTCTTCAAAATCCACAGTCACCTTCATCTTCCTCTTAAATTCAGCACACCGGGAAAGATATAAAACTGCAGCCTTTTCTTGTGCCTTTTAGAAATTGGAAGCGCAAGTAATCGTCGAAATCAAAACACTCCCTTTCTGTAACTGAAAATAAAATTAGAATAAAACTATTTTGGAATAATAAAGAAGAGGATGCTGCCCGCCTTATTTGTCCATAATAAAGTGGGCCGAATCATTGCACTGCTTCTGCTTTCGGACAAGGGGAATATCTTAAGGAAGCGATCGCGACAGTCCGACCTGCATCGGACCCCTCCTGGATTTGCCCGATCGTCAGCTTTGGGTACGCGGTTGAGTGTCAGACTGGAGGGCCAACGGGAGCGGACTTATGCATGGCAGAGGCTGGGCTTGTCCCCGTTTCCTGTAATGAAGCCGACTCGGGGCTTTCTGCAGGCGAAACTCCTTACTGTGAGCTGGTCCGATCCTCTGCCGCGTCCCGCCCCGTACTTATCTGTACGTTAAACCGTCACGCAGCGCCATTGCTGGACGTTTGCATACAGGCACTTTCAGTTTTGTTCTCGGGAAACATAAAGCACTAGAATCATGGCCAGTGTAAGCGCGTGTGCGAACGGAACACAGACCGCGTTTGTCACCGTTTTCGGTAACAGTCCGCCCTCTGGTGGACATTTTATTTTCTTCGTAATTGTTATGAGGAGCTGTCGCTTTTCGACGCTGTTTCAGTGATATGACTTTAAATGTAAAATAGATTAAGATACATAACCGTGTTTTAAATGTACGAAATATGCGAATTAAAGCGACAAACACAGTGCTTTATATAAAATATGAACATCTTTATTTGCTCGATACTCGTACAAACACAGACAAAGGTAGGTAAGAAACTAACAAATTCCATTGTCAGGACAGGATGCTCCTTCCTAGCTGTGGCCTGATTTGGTCCAAACTATCCTAAACTATGTTGTTTTGGGCCTCAACTTATTACTGGGGGATATACTGGCATCTCATCCAGTGTCCCCAGCCTTGTGTCCTATACTTTCTGGAAAAGGCCCCAAACTCACCACAACCATGTACTGAACACTTGGCTACTGGAGATAAATAGATGGTGTGTGTGTTTGTGTGTGTGATATTGCACAGTTTATTTATACATGTCATTTAACAGTTCCACAGTAAAACTATGTACTAAATACGGTACTTAATCATTTTAAAATATGAATTACCCAGTGATACCCAAGGCAGAAGATGGATAGAAGAACATTAACACACATGATTTGTTCTTTCAATCAGGAGGAATTTCAGTTTCCGATTTCTCTGCTATTTTCTCAGATATTCATTTTTATGAGTCATCAGTTTCAAATCACCTTTATTGTCGCGTCACTTGTCACTGGTACACAGGTAGTGTACATGTGAGTGAAATGCTTGTGTGTGAAGCCTCTCGAAGCAGCCGTCGTATGACAATGGATTAACAATGAATATAGTATAAATATATAGCACATAAAACATTTGAGAAATCTATGTATGTGCAAAAGTGTTCAGTGGTGCAATAACTGTACAGTTAAATAATGTGCAGAAGAGCATCATGTGCAGTGTGTGGTGAATGGCTGGGTGTCGGTGCCCATGGTTAATGGTCAGAGTTCAGCAGTTTGATGGCCTGATGGACGAAAGTGTCCCTCAGTGTGCTGGTCCGGGACCGGATGCTACAGTACCGCCTGCCTGACGATAGCAGCCTGAACAATTTATGGCTGGGGTGACTGGAGTCTTTGATGACCTTCCCGCTTTCCTCAGGCACCTCGTGATGTAGATGTCCTGGAGGGAGGGAAGCTCACATCCTGTAATCCTCACAGAACACTGCATCACTCTCTGCAGAGCTTTGCGGTTGTAGGTGGTGCTGTTGTCGTTTCTGCACGTATGCAACTGTAAATTAATCCAGGACACATGACACCTTTGCCCAAAGGGGGAAAGTAGGTTAGCTGTCCATGTGCTTCTGCCATGTGGAACATCTGCACTTAAACATGTGCAGTTACAGCAAGAGCCCGGTGTGCTGGACTTCTCATCTAGTGGAGTGAGCACATGTGGTGAAACATCTGAGGTACAATCGAAAACAGCAACAGCACCTAACCTCCGCTTTTCATATGCTAGTCCAAAATGAAGGGGAGCCCACCCTGTGGTCTGTGCAGATCCCAATGTCCCAGTGCAGTGACAGGGGCACTGTGGCCAACAGGGGGAGCCCATCCTGTGGTCTGTGTGGATTCCAATGCCGTAGTGCGGTGACAGGAACACTCTGGCCAGCAGGGGGAGCCCATCCTGCAATCTGTGTGGATCCCAATGCCCCAGTGCAGTGACAGTGACACTCTGGCCAGCAGGGGGAGCCCATCCTGCAGTCTGTGTGGATCCCAATGCCCCAGTGCAGTGACAGTGACACTCTGGCCAGCAGGGGGAGCCCATCCTGCAGTCTGTGTGGATCCCAGTGCCCCAGTGCAGTGACAGTGACACTCTGGCCAGCAGGGGGAGCCCATCCTGCAGTCTGTGTGGATCCCAGTGCTCCAGTGAAGTGACAGTGACACTCTGGCCAGCAGGGGGAGCCCATCCTGCAGTCTGTGTTGATCCCAGTGCCCCAGTGAAGTGACAGGGACACTGTGCTGTAAAAATGGTGCCGTCCTTCAGATGAGACGTAAAACTGAGGTCTTGACTCTCTGAGGTATAAAGATCCCCAGACATCTTTTTAAAAAAAGTAGAGTTCGTGGCCCGATGTCCTGGCTAAAATCTCCCTCTTTGGCCCTTTCAAATTTGGCCTCCAAATTATCCCCCATATGTAACTGATGAACTGGATACTTCCAAAGTTACCGACCATAATGTACTTTTTTTCAGCTGTGAATTGGAAACCACTTCATATTCAAAAGATCTCCGTACAGAACTGTACAGTCCTATTTTACACGTTTTTTTTTTATAACTTAAAGTTAATACAATGGTATTTTTAAATTGTGAGTCACTCGTTGTCTTTGCTAATGTTAACAAGCTTGTAGCTCTTTTGGGTAAATTCTACATATAATCACAGAAATCCAAATTATTTCCACTATATCTATCATTTCATTATTATGTATTGATTTAAAGTGATTTACAACTCACTGTCCATATTATCTCATAATAAAATACAGCTTAAACATATATTATTCATACATAAAACTGTAATCTCAACTCAGAGACGACTCAAGACATTTCTTGATTGTGGCTGTGTTTGTGGCTTGATTGTATTCTCATACATGAACGACAATGAATTCTGAGAGAAAAATGTACTCGGTCTGTTGTATGGGTGTTTATATGTTGTAGAAATAATATTCACCTGTACATTGTTCTTAAAATAATGCAATGAAAAGTAATGTTTTAAAAAAGACTGTGATCTTAGCCTGCTCTCACTGTTATGCTTTCCGTGGAATGCTGAATTCCACAACCTCGGATGTCAAAGATCCTAACCACCGGCTGCTCACCAGACTCTGCAGTGTCCGGGCTGAGGTCCTCATTTCTGTATCGTCGTTCACTGGCTTTTCAACTTCCTCCTTGAGCTCACTGGCCATCTCGATGTTATGTTCAGACCATCGTTGCAGTGAATTTTCCTCATCATTTGAAGCTACTTTTTTTTTCCCAGACAAAAAAAAAAATCTAATTATTCAAGGCAGTAAAATTCCAGGAATGCTGAGGAGGATCTACACAGGTGCCAGGGGGTTAACCCAGAGGCACGTGCGGGACACATTGACATTCTTTTCAGAATTATAAAATTATAAAAAGCAAGAATGCTTTGCTAGAACATAAAAGTGGGCGTTCTAGTGCTCCTTATCGCCACCATGTGGCACCATGCTCAGCCAGTGCTTCTGGACACCTGCCCGGCAGTGATCATCTCTAAGGAGCAGCTCCCAACACAGTTCCCTTTAAGAGATTCTGTTCAGCTTGTATTGGGCTGTAAAAAAGCAAAAATTTAGACAGGCCAAAGTCATCAAGTAGGTCTGAGCTGAAGTATCCATCCGCTCTTTCCTGCTCGAGCTGAGAAAAGTTGGCAGATATTACGCAAAATCCATACAGGTGTGCAAGATTACAAAACCAACCCGGTCAGCTATTATACATACAGGTCACGACAAACACGAGCAGATTCCAGTTATCTAACAGATGCAGGAATGCCAAACAACACCAAAACAACTCCATTGTGCCTGGGTGGCTATATTATTCATGTGTTATCATTTAGACAGGGGTGACTTATCCCTTTACAAGCAAAATGTACTTAGTACCAAGTTTCCCTACAATATCAACAAAGTGTACAAAATGTAATGCTTATCAGGGCTGAAACACTGATATACATCGTATCTATTTCCCGGGTAGGCAATCCATTCTATATCTTCACACATCACAAAATAATTGCTCAACTCCTCCTTATAAAGATGATGTTGTACTATGCCGGTCATTGTCCAAGATTTTGTGTATGCTACACCGGATGCTGTCTGTTTACACAACAGTGTTTTTAGTTTTCAACATACCCTTAACCGGCTGAGATTTCTCTTGCTTACTTCTAAGACACGTGGTTGCATATTTGGCAAAGGCAGTTAAACGATCTGGCGTCGTGATAACTGGTAAGCGATGACACTGCACCCGACACAACTGTGTGAAGTCAGCCTAAATACAAAAAAGTATTTAGAGAGGTCTCATGTCATCCACAGGCAGGCCATTTATTTCATATGTTGCTCATATAAAGAAATCATTTTCAATTCTTTATTATTTGCGGGGAAAAAAACCATGAATGCAGTGAGAAATTTCAACAAGTCATGATGTAACAACCAAACTTAACACAAGGTTCTCGCTTTTATAAAGCTCCCAAAATGTATTCGTCTGTCCTCATGTAGTGGAATTTCTGCTGAAATCCAAGGTATTTGTGATACATATAAAGACAAGATAGATGCACTTCTTCAATAACCTTTCATGGCTTAAAATACCATTTTGCGTGGCAACCCTCAAGATTTTAGGCCCCGTGAAAGATCGATCCAATTATGTTTCAGATTATTTTTAAGGCCCCTGGCACTGAGGGGCCCTTGGAATCATCCTAACTACCTCTCCCCCCTTTATAATGCCCGTGTCTGTGTGTATGTGATGGTTAGTGTGAATAACACAACCACATAAAGTCACCACATGGACGTGTTTGCACAGGGATCCCTTCTATCATCTTTTGCAATACCTGATTCTTTAAAAATGTGAGGAGAAACATTTTAAAGGTCAAGGTCACATGACTAGGGGGTGGGTACAATGACAGTCCAATGCGGGCACACTTCAGTATACTGAGTTTTCTTTGATCTTCTAGGAATCAGGAAGGACTGGCTCAGGACAGCATGATAGTGCCCAGCAGGGCTAACAGCACGGCTAGGAGGCTGGCTTTCAGGGCACCAGGCCCCGCACTGGGGCAGGCAGTGTAGGGCTCCAGGCACGCAGCATAGGCCATAACATGGGCAATGTAGCTCTGTTCCTGCACTCCGTGGAAGAGGTGGCCCATGGGCCCTTGGGCAAAGATGACCACGTCCTCTGAGCCGTGCGTCTCTGAATCCAAAGGTACAGCCGCCTGCTGCATGTAGTCCTTATCACCTTAGAGAGGTACAAGGACACCATCACGTACAATACAATGCAGCACCCAGATGAGAAAATAATTTTATGGTATATGGTTTTTTTAATATGGTGTAAGGACTTTTCATTTACATTTATAGATTTTTTTTTCTGCCCAAATTAAGACAAAAGCTAATTCTTTGGTCCATCTATTCTGAAATGTACGAAGTATGACTGACTGCACTTATTCCAGAGGTTAATCGTTTCACTGTAAATCCATAGCATTCTCTGGAAAGTTTATCTAGAGTGTGTTGTCAGTGATGAAAAGTGAGAAAGTTCCTCATAATCAACAACTTCTGCCGGCAGCCACACTTATCAGACTTTCTTTTCCGGACTGCGAGGGGACGAGATAACTTAAAGTGGGCCGTGATAATACAATCTGAATTGCTCTGTCAACACAGCCTCTCGTAAGTTCAGTTCACTCTATGAAGATGTAACGCATTTCCTTTCTCGTGCCTACGAGTTCACGGCAAGGTTTGAAATGCTTGTAGTGATGGAGCAGGACCACAAGGTGGTGCCAGTACTGCTGAAAAGCTTGCAAAGCTCAGAAGTTCACGTCTCACCTGCTATGGAGGCATTAATCAAAGGGCGGCTTCCATTGACTATTTTGAATCCTGGTCCGTTTCCATACAGTGCTGTAGTAAAGGGCAGGTCATCCAGGCCGCTTGAGCTTGACAGCCCTGAAAGAAACCCTGAATCAGATATACTTGCCACCTGCTGCCAAATGCTGTTATTTCAACAAAACTCAGATTCTGTTTCCCCCCGAAGTCCGAAAAACAAAATGTGACCAATGTCTCCATACCAAAGACGGGATTTCCCCTGGCGGAGTTGCCTCCGAAGCTGAAGACGTGAGAGTGGTCTGCCGTGACCACCATCAGTGTGTCCTTGATGCTCACCAGCTCCAAGGCCTTGGCGATGGCCAGATCGAACTGCACACCCTCAGTCAGGGCTTGCTTGGCTTTTCCATCATGGTGACCATGGTCTATCCTGCCACTTGCAGTTCCAAGGCAAATATCATCAAACTCATTACAATGAAATCCAGTGCCAGAAACCTGTGCCTCAACCTACTTTTGGTGCTTTTCCCGGCATGTGCGGCTCGGGTACGGCTCGGGTGTCAAGCTAATTAAAAAATAAATGGTCACAATCTGAAGTGTGCCTGGAGAAGGTTCGGAGTACTCATCTTCCACAAACAGGTAGAATCCTTTGGGGTTCTTGCTGAGGATGCTGATGGCCTTCTCCACCATCTCCGGGAGGGATGGATCAGTATTGGGGTTGCGATCCAGCTCATAGCGCATGTCCTTTGGTTCAAACAGACCTGCCCAACACACACACACACACACGTTTGTATTCATATCTGTGTGGGGACTCTACATTCATTTATATAGGGAAAACTCTAATCCCAACATGACGAAATTAACCCCTACCCAGCATTAACCTTAACCATAAGTTACCAAACAAAATACAAGACATTGGAATTTTTAGTTTTTTGATTGCATTCACTGAAAAATGGTCCCAACGATGTGAAAAAAATGGTTTTTATGACATTGTGGGGGACATTTGGTCATAATCCACATATACACACACAGTCGTGTAAACATATCTTTGTGGGGACTGCTCATTCATTTCTGTGGGAAAAATGCTAATGCTAACTATGACAACCTTAACCCCTACCCAGCCCTAACCATAACCATAAATAACCAAACAAAATATGAAAAGAGTTTTTGCATTTTTAGTTGTTTCATTGCAGTCACGGATTTTTATAAAGTTTCGGACACTGGTCCCCATCAGGTAAAAAAAAAAACAGGTATTCATCACGTTGTGGGGACATTTGGTCCCCACAAGGTAAGGTATATATGGATCCCCCCCGCCCCCCCCCACACACACACACACACCCAGATGAAAGAGGTGCAAGTAGTCTGCACCAAAACCTCAAAGAAACAATGAACTTTTGAGCATTCCACACATGAGACCAAAGGAAAGTGGACAGTGCTACATCCCACCGTAATAATAAAGGTTGCTTTTGAGAAACCTAAAGTATGCATAAAGATAAAATGGCATTTTGATGGTTCTGTAGACAATTTAACGGAATTTAAGCATCTAGGGTCTACGCTCAGCAGGCAGTATTTATATGGTGGGGTCTGACGGAACCACACAGGGCTTGTGATCTAGGGGCTAATGTGAGGCTTAGTGGGTTAAGATGCTGTGCCTTTGATCAGGTCACCGGTTCAAATCCCGCGGTCAGCAGAGTGATGTCACCATTGGGCCCTTGACACCAATTGATCCAGGGACTGTCTGACTCTACTTTCTCAAAAATGTGCCACTATGGATAAAAGCATCTGCTGACCCTAACTGTCTAGTTACATTGCGTCTAATATTTTTATTTTATAGTATTTTATTACTCTGTTTTTTACTTTGTAGCACTTTGAGATTGCTAAAATATAAAGTGCAATAGAAATAAAATGTATTATTATTATTATTATTAGCGTTTATCTCAGAAAGGAGCTGAGCAATACATGTCCGACTTTTCTGTATTCTGCAAGGAAACACTGCTTAGTGAAGAATGACGTAAATCCTGACCTTGTACATTTTTAAAGATTCATTATTAAATGACTGACAGCTTTGAATGACATGTGAAGAACGCCCTCTTCTGGATGAAAATGGGACACAGTGATTTCGTGACTTTCACCCCGGTCATCAAAACTGCTCATGTGGACATTTACGCTACTCAGAGCTGTGAGGTAGCTGTCTGAAGTCAGCAAGTTCGTTTCCACGGTGATGATGATTCCCTGAAGTATAGCGCCTGCCATCTTCATTTTCATTTCAAAGGTGTGAGACATTTCAAGGGAAACATTTCCGGTTTAGCTGGTCCCTTTCGGCGGTAACATTACCCATCAAATAGTCCACATCATCGGCATTCACAGCATCAAAATCAGCTTTGTTCCACACGTACTTTGCGTTCTGAAACACATAGAGAGTGAGGCAGAGACAAAATGGCAACCATTAATGAAAAATTAAAGATAAAAATCAGTGACAAAAAAACTGATTCGAAAATCTTAAGGGACTTTCAACCTTTCATAAAGTAGGGAACCCCCAAATGAAAACAGACCAGAACTAGGGGCTTGCTGCCACTAATGTGTGGCATACATAACTCAGAATGGGCAGGAACTGTTCCATCCATCCATCCATCCATCCATCCTTTCTTGTGCTATGCAGGCTCACAGGGGTCTGGATTCCATCCCAGGAGCTACATGTGCAAGGCAGCGAATAACCCAGAATGGGGCGCCAACCCATCACAGGGTACTCAGACATTTACACACATAAACACACACCCATTCATACCTATGGGCAACTTGGCAACTCCAATTACACCTTAGCATGTTTTTGGACTGTGGGGGGAAGCCAGAGAACCCAGAGGAAGCCCCACAACAAGACGTGAAGAATGAACAAGCAAACTCCTGGGAGGAACTGCCAATACGTATATTTACTAAAGGTCTCTGTGGACTCTATAGACCCCAGACTGATGGCGTATAGAAAGCAGCTGCTCATGGCCTCCAAGATTAATCCAGTGCTCATGTCCTGAAGCTGGTTTCAGATGGTGCATGACTGACTACCTTCTTTCCCGTGAGCCATTTATCGACGAGATCAGTGTTGTCTAATCGGCATCCATAACTGCTGGAGTACTCTGGGTCTTTTGTGGTTTTGGGGAACATGTAGGTGCGTCCACCTCCAAGAATGACCTGTTTCAGAGGTACAACGTAAACAGGAAACACTTTCAAATGGACGCAGAAATGTAAAATACTTTTTTCATTACTACTCAGGAATTTTTAAAAATGAAAAGTACATTAAAATAAAAAATATATTTACACACATACACACCGGATGTGTGCTTTAATCAACATCCAGATGTGTAAACAGGAAAGACATGTTACTCTAAATACCACTTGTAACGCCCTACAGGCCATGTCTTCATACTATAGTTAACAACAGGTGTGTACTTGTAAGGTGTCAGCATTGAGGATCTGATACTCATGTTATGGACCAGCTGGTCTTACGTTGATGTCGGTGTTGTTGACCAGCTGGAAGGCAATATCACGGCAGCCCTGCTTCACCGCATCCACCGGCAGTTCGGCGTCACTATACCAGTTCCTGTCGGCCGAGTGCGAATAGGCAGCGCCAGGTGAGGCATGCTGCACTCGTGCTGTAGACACGATGCCCACGGACATTCCTGTAACATGGGACGGCCGCATTTTCACTGCGTCCTTACAGCAAGATCACCTATCCAATAATGCGACACCAAACTTCCATCACAATGAACAGCACTGTACATAAGTGTTTTCCAATCTGGTACTTGAGGACCCACCAGACAATCAAGTTTTTCCAGGAGCCGGGAGGAAGCAAAAATGTGGACTGTCTGGTATGGAGTTTAGAGGGAGCAAAAACATGGACCGGCTGTGGGTCCCTGAGGACCGGATTGGGAAACACTGCCTTACATGCATCACTATACTTGCTGCTTACAACACTTTGCAGCATTCCTGCGATGTTACTAAGGCCCACCTGCCCTCCTGGCCCTGTGCAGCACAGATTCGACCTCGTTGCCGAAGGTGGTATTGCACTGGCCACGCCGGGCTGCTGCATTCAGGCCCAGCGTGCCATAGTTGGCCTTGACGCCAGTCAAATAGGCTGTGGCAGTGCCCGCACTGTCAGGCATCTGCTTATCCACATTGTAGGTCTTGGGAGAAGGTGATAAGGTTAATCTAACACAGAGTGATTGCTTCCTCAGACCTCAATGTGACTCATTTCAGCTAGCAAAACAAGAACAGGTTTAATTCAACAGAACAGCCTGGATTTCAGACAAAGCATTCAATAAATGACGTTTAGCACTGCATATAACGGAATCTTCCTACATTAGATGGATGCACAATACGTCTTACTTCAAGTTGAAGAAAACATGCCCAAAGAGAGACTTAATTCCCATTGAGCTAACACAGGCAGAAAACGTTTAAGACAAATTCCGCATGTGCGTTTGTTTCAGTGTGGCAAATAATTTACTAATATACTGTCAAATATACTTGACAAGCTGTGGTGGAGCTCAACAACAAACAGTACAAAATTTTACAGAAGAGACTGACTACTGAAACATAGATGCATAAGGCCGACGCTACCTTTGAAAGGGCCAGGAATGGAAATGTGTCCATGGTCAGTGTGGCTTCCTCTCCTGTCTTTCCAGCCATCTGCCCCTTGAGGATCCGTGTCGCTGTCACAGTGGGGATGCCCATCCCTAGGTGAAGGGCACCCACAAAGCATCCAAGCTCAAAGACCACCATCAGAAGGCAATTTTTATTAGCTGCAGCACGTAATTACCCTTAATGGCAGGTATAAATCACAGAATAATATCCCAGTTTGTTAAAGGTACAAAGCCTTCAGGGTTATGATGGTTTTGAAGGGAGACAGGAACATTCTGAACCCTTGTTCAACTTGTGCTTGAGCGGTAATTTGTCCGACAATTACAGGTAAGACTGATTTCTTGAACCAGGTTACATGAAGGCAACATGCAACAATGAGCAGTGAATGTGATAGAAGATGTAGAAGATGGATTGATAAGGCACCAAACCCTAACCATGGTGAATATATCAGTGTTCTTCACTCCAGAACTCACCATCACCCACAAGCAGAATAAGGTTCTTGGCTTGGCCCACAATAGGCTGCAGATTCAGTGCTTGCGTGAGGGACTGGTTTCCTTTCTCATTCCAAAAACGAGGGTTCTCTTCTTCAACTGAGGGAGCACCAGAACACGGATGGATCAGCAAATAAACATGCTTACTTGTAGGTTTACTTGTTTTGTGGTCACCTCCTTGTTAAATGTTTTCCAATGGGTGAATTCAACCATCATTAGCATAGATCCACACGCCATTTTCCATGCATTTTTTTTATATTTTCTGATATTCATAAATGAATGAGACTAGAAAAAGATTTTCATATACATATAAAAACATATTTATTTAAAACATTTAAATAAAAAAGAAGTAATACAGACTATTTGCAGAGGGACAAACTTAACTAAGGGTGAACATTTTCGGCAAACACAAGACTACGTTTAATGCCTAGTGCATAATGGATATGAACGATCCAAAATGTTTCAATTCCCTTTTGAACGTATGAACATTGAAGTGTTGGATTCATGCTTCCACTCCCCACAGATTCAGCTGATCCCCGGCACTTACCAGGGATGACGGCCCTGGACTGCTCCACCGCCATGCAGAGCAGGACCCCGGCGATCAGGGTAATATGGCATGGAACCATGTTATGTGTCGTACGTTGTGTTGTTAAATGAGCCAGACTGATGTTATACTGCACATTTATAACCACGTCACTGACCAAAGTGCAAAGGGCGTAGCGGAGTGGTGAGATATTTTTATGGATATTTTATGTATATATTTTAGTAAACATCTCAAAGGCACAACACCGTGGAGTTACCAGGAATTTTGATACTGTCGCTAAATGCAAATTAGCACAACAAAATTCAATGGCGGATCCTAGCATTATGGACAAGTGGCAGCATGTTCCAAGGGGCTCCACCTTAGTAAATCAAACACCTCTCCACCCAACTTATGATCGAGTGGGGGGCTGCTGCTGGTGAAGCTTACCTGGGGGAGCACATGGGCTTTAACAGCAACTGGCCAAATCACAGGAGGATGTGCTAGGCTTTCGCCCAAAGATCACATTTGTTGACGTTTTGTATGAAATGCACACGAATACTGCAGAGTAAGAACCCCCTCAATGCAACACTCTGCTGCTCCAGCCCAACAAAAGAATTGCTTAACTGAAGCACCTACCTGGGCAGATGTTTTACCTGGTATTTTAAGAATAAACATGCACTGTAAAGCCCATAGATCTGTTGCTCTTGCTGACCATCTGACAACCTGTAGGGACAACGCCTGCACATGAGGGTCAACATTGAACATGTGGTCCATGATGGCACCCTGGCAGCAATAGGCTGGCTGGTGGTGCTGGTGTTAGGGGTTATTCATGGCTCGGTAGGCTAGGATTTCATCCTTGTGGGTCTGAAGGTTGATGGTTTGAATCCTGGGGCTGGCAGATTGATGCTGCTGTTAGCCGTGACCCCCCCTTATTTCTCTTGCCTGTATGTGTGTCTGCATTTAGAACTAGATGGCATGGGGGAGGGGGGAATCCCCATGGGGATCAGTATTACTATTCTATTCCAAAAAGTAGGAATCCTGCCTCCCACACGAGGGACGTAGCCTGTTAGGCATTACGACCACGGCTGCGAGCATCTTAGCGCACATCCTGCCTTGCAAATCGGCACCCACTGACAAGTATGAATCCACAAGAAAGGTCAATTAATTGGGTGAAGCAATTATATTAACAGACAGGAACATTTTGTTCCATGCTTCTAATGCTTCCCAGAAGGAAAAAATAAACATCTAAACTTTTACTACACTTACTTTAGTGCCACAGGCATGTTTGCTTCATTAATATAAAATGAGTCTAATGCATATTCCAGCATATACATCTTATCGGCCTTGATAACGCTGAACGTGTTCCTTATGGGGGTTTAAGAACCAAGTCCTTGGCTGGGGCAAAGTTCAGGAAGAACATAAAACGCACATCTATACCCACCCACCTCTATATCTTGGTTGACAGAAAGTCAGAGCTGATGCTACTGCATTGTACCAGCAGGCCCAGCCAGATTACTGAAAAAGGATTCACATGAAGAGCTGCTTACACTATGCAGGCCGGGTGGGACAGGCAAACGAGGCTATGCTCACTATAAGGGTCCCCCAACCGTCAAACAGTATCTAATCAATCCCATTATCTAATCTCCACTGGCCACGTGCGGCAGCTCTAACATGGGGGACTCTCAGAAACCTGATAGAGCTACATATATACCGTGTGTGTGTGTGTGTGTGTACACGATTTGATTCAACACAATGCAGTTCAACATATGATGCTTTGTAGATGAATATGATGCTATGTAATACAATTTGGTATATATAAAATTAAACTTTCTTTGGTTCTTAAGTAGACAGCAAATTTACAGTATAAAAAGTGCCATTTTTACAGTGCTTTACATATGTGTCTCTAGTACAGCAACTCTATAAGAATCCGGAGCACTTTTTATTTTTTTAAACTAGGGCAATCGCATGGTGAACTCCTAAGAAAACTTACCATCCCTTTTACACACACACACACACACACCCACCATCTCATCCCTAACAGTGACAACTCCTCTGCTTCCAGCACTGGTTCATCACCTCCTGTTTGATCTTCCCATGACTGTTTACCAGCCTGTTTTTGTATTTCTGTCCCATTTCAACCTGTCCACATCAGGGGTCTCCAGCTCCGGTTCTCTTGAGCTACCGTCCAGTAGGTTTTCTATTCTACCCGGCTTCTGATGAGCCACACCTGCTCTCAAGTAAATACCAGGTGGGACAGAAAACCTACTGGATCGTAGTTCTCCAGGAGCAGAGTTGGAGACCCCTGGTCCACATACATACCCCACCTCGTCGCCCTGCCCTACATTACAAGCAAAGGCATACGTTTAAATGATGTGAATTTAATTACATAAAGTGTTGGATTTTTCCATGCTCCCCTTTATTTTTACATTAATCAATATAGGACCACTACATATTTCTACAATGGGGAAAAAAAACAGTACAGGTTGACAATCAATGCTAATAATGGGTGAAGTTTTATCTTCATGATGAAACACTTTGCAGACACAAGATTCATCTTTAACTTCAGGTGTGATATTTTGACTAATCGAGCCCTCCAGTTCGACTCCAGGCCTCTCACAGGAGGCGACAGTCACCGACCACCAAAACAGCACCACCTTGTCTCAAGTTCTGCGCTTGAAAACTCAGAGCGAATAATCTAAATTTCCTTCTGGCTCGTACACGTGCATCCAGACACACGCTCTCCCCAACAAACAAGAACACGACACAGTATCAACAAACAGACCATGGCACACAGAGTCAGCAGCCAAACAATCAGAGAATGCCAGATTGCGAGCGGGTTGGTGTATTTTATTATCCCAAGGGCCAGCGAGATAAACAATACACATTGCTCTCATGGACACAGGGGAAAATTACATCATATTATGATAATTACTATAACACAACAGAGGCGGCTACGCAGGAGTTAGCACATGTTGTTAAATGGAAGCAGCATCACTATGAATGACCCCCGATGTAGAAGACACACAGTTAACTGCACAAACTACACGCTTCAGATTACAGTCAAGCTCTTTTCACAGCTGGTTAGATAGAGACAGGCATCTGTGTGTCAAATCTTTGTGGAAAAAAGTTAAATCAAAGTTTAGCACATTTGTGTTTTCCTCCTTCACATACCCTGTAAAAACATCAGGTATAAATGTCTTGTGTTGATTTTAAGCACAAAGATCAATGCAATAATAAGAGAGACACCTGAACGGGAAAAGCACAGCTGGATTTGAGTGACGAGGCTGACAGGTGGACAGACGCTCGAGGCGTCAAGGTCAGCCGACTCCCAACGGCTACTTTACGTGATCATTCAAACCTAGCCAGAAAACACTCAAGTAAAAGCAGATGTGACGCACTTTGAAAGGCTTGAAAATGAAACAGCGTCAGAGGGGAAAACGACGACAATCACACATCACGAGGCGCAGAGCTCTGTTCTCGTAAAGACAGCTGCAGCTTAAATATGTGGCAATGTGACCGTGACTGAGACATACGAGAAGTCATTCCAAGCTGGCAAACTCCCCATAAAGTGAAGCTGATGCATGCAGCCGGTTATGCTCAAAACGACTGCAGGGTAGATGAAAGTTTTAAAAGTGGGGCGGGGGTCGTCTGCAGAAATTTCCAAAAACCCCAAATCCCAAGCCAAATGGTCATCTTCAGGTTAACGCTCACTAAACCCCCAAAAACTCAGGCCCACTGCAAACCAGGAGAAGGGCAGAATGGAGAGAAGCTCTGCCAGGGATAAAAACCGTACACATTTCAACAAGGAAGGCCCATATCTCCATTGAGGTTGGTAAAAGGCCACCATTACCTTGGTGCGCATCACTGCTTAAGAGCAGTAACGGGATTCCGTTTTCACCAGGAGCAGAAGCACGTGCGCTGCAGGTCGGGCTGGGGGCTCCAGCAATAGATGCCCAAAAGGACTACAAGTACCCAAGTACCAGAAAGCACAAGTTAGTATCCCGTTGGCATTTCAGGTTCTAAAAGGGGATTAGCACACCCAAAACTAACACTTTAAAAACTCAACACTTTGGCAAACAAAACATTAAAAAGTCACTCAAGTCTTTGTAAATTTGTGTTCCTATTGGGCGGCATGGGTTTGCGGGGCACAATTTCAAAATTAAAGTCCTCCAGCAAACAGGAGTTTCGGTTTCCCAGATACACTGATCCCACCTAGTGCTGAATCAGCCGTGAACTGCTATTTAACTGTTACCATTCAAGCCCAAAGTTAGGGCACTGCTACTTGCATGCTAGCCGTAAGCATCTCCTAACAATCAGGTCGTCAGCCTGTGGGAAGCATATCAGTGCTTCTGTGCTGTGTGTTCATGTGCAGAGAGCCATAATGCACCCTTTCAGCACAGGAGACTAAAAAAATAACAGATCCTGCGTTTGCCAGTTCATTGTCTGCTAGCTACTACTAAACACACATGGAATTAAATGGCTTAACAAAAGAACATCTCCAGTTTTTGAACACACATCTCCTGCTAATATTAAAGCTTAAATCTTACTCCAGGACAATCTCCTCAGCCCAGAAAACTGGGCACAGATACACAGGTATGCAACACTGACCTAGGAGGTCTGAAGACACAATAGAAACAGCAGCACACTGTATCACCTTGGCCCTTCAAAGAAAACTTCAGCCAAATCCATTTGTCATAATTATCATTAATGCCAAGTTACAATGCTGGTCGTTTATAATTAGGTCACAATAATAATAATTAAAAAAAAACAGTACTTCACTTAAAAAGCCTCAGTTGGCATATTTTAAAAGGCAAGAAACATGTGCACTTCAGTTTAAGCATTTAACTTGTGGCATCAGTAGGGGGCCGTCTCACGGCCCGGTGGGGGAGGGACGCTTCAGTGTAGCACTGTACTTCATGGGGGCTGCATCCGCTTGTAGCTGGACCTCCACCAGGGTGAAGATGCTGATCTCCTGAGAGGCAATAAAGTACACGAGAGAGGTTAAGGGTCATATAAGTCGGGTACGTGGGGAACGGGGGTTGTACAGTCAACTTTTCTGAATTACAAAATTAATTTACGCCCGGTGGAACAGGAAAGGTCAACTTTAATTACATAGTACAGGCAAGGTAGAAGGTATTCAGGTTTGCAGCCATTTAAGGTTAAGTAACAAGATGTTCAGAAACTCCATTTTCAGCATCGATGTGTAGACGGAAAACTGAGTTTTTGGCTTATGATGACCGATTGTGTGCCGTTGTCAAATTTGTTTTTCAGAGGGTGTGCTGTTTGCTGTTTTTAGCCTAGCAGAACTGGTAAGGCGTCTGATTGGCCAGCATGGCTTTACAGTTATATCGCCCCCTGTTGGTTTGGCATGCTCTTGACAGTGTGTTTTAGCATTTTCATGTGGACGGAAATTATTTTTAAAAGTTCCTGTGTACGTGCGGACAAGGCCTAAGATTATCCTGTCGGTTACCCACAGTGATTTCCATGACTGCTAATCCAGCATAGGGTTGCAGGAAGCCTGGAGTCTATGCAAGGCAGCACAGAGCAGGCAGGGGACCACAAGGTCATATAGCTGCCTGTTTTTGGAGAAGCACCAGCTCCACACACTGTGCCAGAGATGGAAATCAAACCCACAGCCATGCGATCTTGTGAGGACATACTGTGCCACCGCACCACTATAGTCATAACGGGTCTGTGATCAGGCCTTCGTGCTTTTCTTCTACGGTGACATCCGCCTCAAGTGGTTTTTAAGCCGACCTGCATTTGGAGTCCTGAGATTATCTTTATGGCAACCATGTAAGGGACCCTTGTCCTTTACTAGGGAGGGAACAATCAACATAATCGCACAAGCCAAAAAAAAAAATAAAAAGTACAGCAGTGTTTCAGATAGCAAAGCCATCTGACTTCCTGGTCTTGGTGGTTTTGGAGTAAAAAAATGTTTGTATGTATATAAAAGACATGATTTAAGGCCACACCACAGTGATCTAAAAACAGTATGTACTTTGACAGGACACACCCCATTAAGTGATTACAGACCACACAATGAGGTTGTTAGTCAGAAATGACTTTTTACTATGCATACGCAATAACCAGCTTGGTCTGTCAGAGTACAGCACAGCCGTCTCCAGAGTCCCTGGGTTTTACAGTGCAGGCTGATCTCCCTCATCACAGTCCAGCCTGGATACACGCCTCTTACCTGTTCCACGGGTCCCCGCACGGTCTCGTCCGCTGCCCAAACCAGGGTCAGCTCCGGCTTCTTCCCAACCTTGTGGAAGCGAAAGTCTTTCAGACCCTGCAGCCCCTGTGGGAGATGATGGTGCAGTCAAAAATGTGGCTTTTCGCTTCGCCGAGAGACGAGACGAGACGGCCTGTACTACAAATCAGAGCTGCTGTGTCTGGAGGAACAGTTTGAGAAGCAAGCAACCTAGTTCTATGGCTAGAGGTTATGGGAATCAGAGAGCTCTCAAACCGCAAAGCGTCGAGCAGCAGACACAGGTGACTCGATCGCGTCAGGGAGGGGTATCCTTGTCAATCGACTACTTATCAGCGATGTGTCTGCAAAGAATCCGAAAGGAAGCCAGCAGGACGCCTGCAGCTCCTTGAAATTCTGCAGAAGGTGGCGGAGCAGGGACCAGGAAAAACGCCCCACTCACTTTGCAGTAGATACGCTTCTGCACGCCGTACTTCAGCACCAGCACGTCAAAGGACTGGTCGAGAACCCCCATCACCATGGCCTCGGACTCCAGTGGGCCACACTCCTACGGGAAAACATAGCTGTTGGTCCGCAGCGGCCGGCGGAGCTCGTAAAAGGAGGCGGGCGTGGGGCCATGATCCGTTAATTACCGTGCCACGTTTGCTCACTAAAGCCTGACATAATGAATTAAATAAATTCACAGTCTGTTGTATAATTAAGGAATAAAAGGAAGGAGGTGGCTGGGCGAAGGCTCGCGATCACAGAGCTGTGTTCAGCCTCTAGGCCAGCTCAGGTTCAGGTGAGGTCGGGCCGTCCTGTCCCAGGATAGGTGCTCACCTTGACAAAGGCAGCGAAGAATAACTCAGAGCTGAGCTCCTGCACGCGCTTAGAGGCTGTCTTCTTGTCGTTGCAGTGGGACGCTTGTCTCTGGACGTCCTCAGCTTCCAGGCTGGGCTGAGGGCTGCACCCTGGGGAGGGCACACAGGACCTTCAGTTGTAATAAAAACCTCTCTGTTCATACAACTCTGTCCCCACCCCAAAGTACTTTAACTGGAATATAAAAAGGCAAAAATGCATCAGTATGCTTACTTTTAATGTTCAATTTTATCGTACATACATGTTTGTGTGTGTGTGTGTGAGATCCAGGCGACAGGCACATCTTACAACTTAACTGAAAGACAAGCATTTGCATAGTGCTTGCAATACTGAACTCATTTGGTTCTATGTCATTAACCACTATCCAAACCCGTACATTGCAGTCATATTCATCCACAAGCAATCCTTTGTTAGGTTCAGCTAAACCCAAAAAGAATGCCACTGTCCTGAGCACCCATGAATCTGCCTCGGGCACGCCTCGAACTCCGCACGCCTCTCACCCAGCGCCGCGCCCAACAGGCGATGCACAATGACGTCAGCGTAGCGACGGATGGGCGAGGTGAAGTGAGTGTAGAAAGGTACATTGAGGGCATAGTGTCGAAACTGGGCCTCATCCATCAGGACCCCAGTGCAGAAATATACAGCCATCTGGAAAAGGGCACAAAATGCCAATGTGAGGTGCTGCCTGATCACTGAAAGTGCCCTTTGACCACAGGACAGGCCCTGAATGGAAATGAAATACGTGCAATTGATGCTCAATAGGTATATATTAAAAAATTATAATGAAATGTTAAATTCTATAGGACATTGCATCTAAAACCACCACCTAGATAAGAATTCATCATGAAATTAATCATAGATTTTAAATGCACAGCATTCCTCCAAAAACTGAGCTGTGGGACCGTGCCCTCCACAGGTTATCTGGCAAGTGAGCTGAGATGTAGAGAGCTAAAAGCTGCAAGCTAGCTGACCGGTTCTGCCCCAGGATCTGGCTTCTCAGGGACCTTTCCAGCCTGCTTCGGGTCTTAGACGCGCGTTTCCCAGCCTACGTGTGCGGCCATCGCCGAGGGGTAGCCCCGGGATGGCCGGGCCGAACCTGTGTGGGTTCTGGCCCGAGTCGCGACCCGTGACACGGGTCTCAGAACTAGCAACCTGCTTCATTAAGGCTCGGCTGCAAGACAGATGTTCACAGCGACTCATTAACTACGGAAAGGCCTGGAGGGGGAGAGACTGACCAAAAAAGTCAGAACCTTCCCACCCCCCAAAACACATGATGATATTACAAAATAAATTAGATTATGTTCACATTTAGTGATATTTATTAAAGTGACAAAATTCTCTTAAGTAACTTAATTCTCTTAAATAGTAATTGACACGCTAGTGGAAATCTCTCAGTGATGAAGGAACATCTCTTCTGCAGAAAAGTCTTCCCATCCAGCCCCCAAAAACCGTATTATTGTCTTTAATGCAACAGATAGAGTGAAGAGAACATGCACTTTGCCTGGTAGGTAAGGGGACTGAGCCTAATTCCGTTAATATCCCCAGTCAGGCAGATGCTGAGTGAACGGTGCGTTTTAAACAGAACCAGGATATTGATTTCACACCCGTGTGCCTCAGCCTGATGAGCGTACGGGTCACATGCCTCCCTACTGCCCTCAGCAGAGAAAAGAACCTCCCAATGCCACGAAAGAGGAAGAGAGGCCACACCTAATGACACACTGCCAGGCATTCCCACACACCTTCATTCTTTCAGTTTCCCACTGAAAACAGGATAGTTTTAAACGGGAAGAAAAGAGACGGATATCTCTGACATGCAGTCATGAGGACACATGGATACTGGGCAAAACGCAAATGGGACCCAACAGAATAGTCTGTTACTGAAGACTGCTGCTTTAAATATCCAATGAGCACTGGCAAAAATCAGCCCCCCATTAAAGACAATAATATGATTTTTGGAGGGCACACAGAATAAAGGAGAAAGTTGATGCATGCAAATGCACATACATAAACCCAACAAAACCAAAAGCACAACAAGCTGTGTGATAGGCGAGATACTTTGGCCCCTCCCTTTCTGCGGAGCCATGTGCTTTGGGGGCCGGCGCTCACTCACCTGCATGGGCCTGGAGCACATGTTTGTGAGGACCTCTTTCCTGGCCAGCGAGTACTCATCCGTCCCCAGGGTTTCGTTCAGACTCCTCTGTGGTGACAGTAAATTGGATTAAAACATTCAGTACAGGCATGGACAGCTTTATAACACAGGCAATACAGAAAGTGACAAACCAACCTTTAAGTCAGTGTTTCCCAACCCAGTCCTCAGGAATGACAGACAGTCCGCGTTTTTGCTCCCTCCCAGCCGGGGAGGGTTGGAAAACTCAGCACAAATCACTCTACCTATCCCTCTACTCTGTGTACACTATCTAGCCACCTATCAGACAGCTAAAGGAATTTGCAACTGGCAGGTACAAATGGCGAGAGCATGGCCCACATGTACTGCGAACACTCACGTGAAGAGCCCCTGCAGAGGAGAAGTCCAGGCTCAGGCCCATCTGGTCACAGAACTCCGAGAGGTCATCCACCATCTTGGTCTGGGGCGGAGGGTGTCGGCGAAGCAGGGCAAACTCTGGGAAGCTTCGGTAGATCTGGTGGGCGGTGGCCATGTTGGCCAGAAGCATGAACTCCTCTACAAGCCTACGGGCAGAGTGGGGGGGGGGGGGGGGGTGGAAGTAGCTGTGAATGTGAGTGTCTCATCGCTCGTGGTCGAGTGGCGATCAGGTTTTTCAGCATGCATAGCTAAGTCCAAGAGCTTCCTCATCACCACTGCAGAAATATCTGGACAGCAGAAGCATTCCTTGAGGGCTCATTAACAAATTCATTAAAACTAGGGGTGTAACAATGCACCGTGCCATATTATTTTGTGATTCAAAAATATGACTAAACATTGCATGCAGGAAGTCATTTATGAATGTTAACGCAAGAGCGCGCAATAGGTGCAATCTAAGCTTTGCTTTGAGATTTTATTTTTGCATTTTGCATCAGAGTTTGCAGCAAAGGGACAAAAGTGCAAGAAATGGCCCAAAAGCAGCTTTTTGGTAAGTATATGTGCCTACAAAGGAATAACTAATTGTGCAGTCTTAGCTTTTCAGTCTTACTGGTTGAATAAACCGCATCAAGCCATGAGTCTTGAATTGTTTATTGAACCAAATCATGAGTAGACTATCATTACACCCCTAATTAAGACCCAATCACAGTGATTCTCAAGCTTTGGTATGTGTACCATTCATGGTACTCATGAGTGCCCCCAAGTGGTACACAAGACCATTTGTTCATTTGTTAAGTACTGTGATTCAGGGTACTGTGATTTCTTTCACCCAGGTACTTGACTGCTTTGTTTTGATCCAGAGAGGTACTTGATGCAAAAAGTTTAAGAACTAATGCACTAGTATATTCATTCGGTACACAGGTACGTGCTTTACATACCTATATAAACAATTCAACATGTATCACGCAACCATACAGCATAAGCTTCAGTCACAAGCCTATATCTGACAATGTGACAAAAGGTACAGGAAAGGGGAATACGCTAGCTCACTGTACAGAAAACAAGGCGGCATTGCATCACTGTGCCAGTCTAGAGATTTAACAGAACAATTCAATCTCTCCGAGTAAAGTTACCTATTCAATCGCTCTTTAGCTCAAATGGCCAAAGTCCCAAACTCAAGTAAACAGACGGCCGCGGCCAATCGCCTTTCCACAGCTTGAGAGAGTCATGACTGACACCCCACCCCCCACAACACACATCCCCACCATTGAGGAGATACAACACACTACGAGCTAAAAGTGTACTTGGCTGCATAAGCCTCTAGATAAGAGTCACAGGTGAATTAATGAAGTGCAAACAGGAAACAGGAGGAAGAGCATCCGCTGTACAGCCAAGCAGGTGGGGAGAAGCGATTCACCGATGTTCCAGCAGGTGGCAGGGCAGCTTGCCGCAGAGTGGCAGCAGCAGGCAAACGCCAAGCCAGTGACATCATCGACGACTACAAATGCACACAATCCGCTAATAGGTAACTGCAAATAAAAAGCCCATCAGACTGCTCTAAACTGCACTGGATAAACTCTGGGAATCTATGACGGATATATCAGAACGACATAATTCATTACACCCACATTTAAGTCTGTTAAATAAGCATCTGGCAAGTAGATGTTCCAAAGCAGTGGCCTCCTCACAATGTCCATAAGTTAGAGTATAATGTAACTTATGAAACAGGGATTGTTTTACTTGCCCTGAAACGTCAAATATCAAATGTATGACTTCCGCACAGGAAACCAGAGCACCGGGCCGAATCCTCGCGAAACCTAGTTTAGCTGGTGTTTTCCCCTCTGGGTGGGGCACAAAGACTGGGTTATTTGCACCGGGGAAGCTCAGCCGGGATGACTGGTGGGGGGGGGATGTTGGGCACAAACTTAAGTGGATATTCAGTTCCTCTTCAGAGTCACTGATTGAAACCTGATGTTTCTGCATCAGATGAGAAACGTGACACAGACTGAGTATGTAACGACAGTACAGGCAGCCCAGCAGTACCGTCAATAAAAGACGACAGACAAGAAGAACATGCAGAAATGACATTTCTATTTCGTTACTAGCCTAGGGTAAAACTTTCTGTACCTTCCCTTGTACACAAGCTCTTGGACAGCAGTGACTCCATGGAAAAACAACTACTGCCCATACCACTAACATTCACAACAATGTGAGACGCGAAGACACTGACATATAGACATTACACTTTAATTAAAAATTCTTAATTGGAAGCTTCTGAAAAAACCCTGAGCTTTAACGGTTTCTGATCCACTCGAGGCTGAAATTTACAAACTTCTCAGATTGTTCATTTACAAACGTCTCTTTCGGCCAAAGAGTGAGTTCAGCAACCTTGAGATAGCACAGGTCTCATTCATGGGGGAGCAGATGGAACACCGCTCAAGTGCATTATGTGAACGAAGTAAATTTAAGGTTACAGGTTAAAGATCATGAAATGGATCTTAGGGAATCACCCTGGATTAAAGTGCTCTGAAATACTCCAGTTAAATACATCCGACCCTAAAAAAGAAAGAATTGAAAAGAATAGGTAAATGTAATTCGATTTGGACAAAATCATACTGCTTGTGTGATGGACTAATTCAAAATAATAATAATAAATTCCAGCCACTTAGCCATTCGATTAAGCATGGATATTACCATAACACGGATATTACTATAACAGTCTTCAATAAACTGACTAGCTGTCCACGTTAGACTGAGCCACATAGAAACACTGGAAAAAGCAGAGGTGTTTCCTCAGCATGATCCTGCTTGGCCAGTGCACTCATTCTTTCCTGTTTTCCAGTGCACTAGCGGTTGAGCGACGAGGCGGTGAGTTCGAGCACGCTGGACCATAAACCCCTGAGACCGCAGGGGTGTCCACATCTCAGAGCGCTCCAGCCACGGTTCGTCGGGTTTGTGCCACTGCACTGCGGGGGGGGGGCGGCGCCCGGGCGCCCCCCCCGGCGCGGGGGGCGGGGGGGGGGGGGGGCTGGGGGCGGGGG
>JAODJX010000047.1:11359965-11380969 GCA_026776945.1 Isichthys henryi
CTGAAGCTATGGGTGCATGTGGATTCTCATTCTAAGATCTTCAGCTCCAGCAAACAGGGGCATTCACAGCAAGCACAAGGCTTTTGGTTTTATGCCGTAAAATTACAAAGCTAATATTTTCCATCTCTGCTGAAATGACACCGAGTTCAACAGCAAGAACCTTAAGAGGAGCTTCAAAAGAAAACAAATCAGTCAGACATGGTAGAACAAGAGTCAACGGAAAATTAGTAGCGACACCAACCACATCTTTTTAGATAATCTCTTCAGCAAATACAGGGAAGAAGCAGGAAAACTGTTTATTGCCTTAAAAGTGAACTATTTTACTGAATAAATCAATTAAAAATAAATCAACCAATTACACGTTATTAGCTGTGACCATATGCCTCTAACCATGTAAATGCTAATTCATTCAGCACAACATGGATAGAAAGCATCCTGTGTTTAACTAAACAGTAAATAACATTAATGTTGCCAACAATGGAGAATGACACAGCGAATGAAGCCGGCATTTTATTAATAGTCCAGAATGCACCAAACATGAGGTTCTGAAGGAAAAAGTAAACAGCTGAGGACAAATTACACACCATCTGGAAGAGGTTTGCAGGACAAGGCATCGTCCAGGTCCCTGGCAGTGGCTGGGTCGATGGTGAAGATGCACTCCGATCTAAAGGGATAAATTAGCTTTTAGTGCGGCTACAGATACTGGGAATTTACCATGTGACCATTTAAGGAAAATAGGTTTCATCCTTAAGCGTATTAAGAGATTCCAACAATATCCTTAAAACCGCAACAATTAAATGATGACTAAGACAAATGCTACAGCAATATTTAAAGCACATTTAAGTGCTTTTAAGAGCAGGAGAGTCCAAAGAAATTGTTATAAGTGTTACAAGTGTTATAAATATAAAAAAGATGTATGAGTTATAAAGCCTCGTGCTCTGGGACTGTAATATACTTGTTATTAATATTTTCGGAAAGCAATTTATTTTTAAATTTATTTGGATGAAGTGTCCGTCTAAACTTATTTAAGCAGAACCTCCCAAAGAATTGGCATGGGTGTCAGTTTTTGAAGTAATCAGCTATCAGTATCAGCCTGAAATTTCCTTGTCGGTGCATCACTAATTTTTATATAACTTTTATGACTTTCTGTGGGCACCGTAGTTCTGGCGTTTACCGAAACGTAACATAAGTTATCCTTTAATTCCTACTGAAAAATGCGACTTTTGTCGGCTCTTTCTATTGGCACAATAAACTAGTAAGCTTATGGTACAATTCTGTGCGCTTGGACTCGAAAAGCCTCTCACTGCTCTGAGGTGCACAAGGAAGCCCGCTAGTGCACCGTTTAAACTTTACACACCACTGAAACTGAAGCTAAAATTAGAGATGCCATACGCACAAATTCACTGGCAACTCACACTTTATTATCGCTCCTAAAAAACATAGATTACGCACACACGGCTGCCAGACTGTAAATTCCACTTGGTGTGAAATCTCACCTTTAAACATAGACCCCTGCACGCTATATAAAAATCCCATTGAGAAAAAGGTAGAGCTTTTTTTCATTAAAATTCACTGTGACCACTGAATGGAACAACTTTTTTTTTTAAAAAAACAAAGGGGGGGAAGGTGGGTAAGAATCGTTGTTGATACGTAAGAAGAAAGTGTACAAGTTCAAAGAGGATGGCTTACACCAAAAAATTTGAAACAACCACCAGGTATAAACAGGAATTTGCATCCATCAGAAGGTAAACCCTAAGTGGTACGGGATATAAAATTTGCATCCAAATCAATATTTAATATCCAAAATCATAAAACACATACAGGACTTCACTAAAATAAGTCTTGGAGCACTGACACACCCTAGATAAAAGACATTTCAGACAATTCCATCTTTGACGTCACAAGTAAAGAAGTGGATATAAATAATCTTTTCACACCTGGCTAGTTGCTCTGACAACATTGGAGACCATGTGGAAACGTCGTCTGAAGAGCAATCGGATCGGCACTTATCTCTATACTGTGCCTTGCACAAGCTTTCAAAATTTCTCTTAATTCACTTCAGCTTGCGCACTGTGTTGTAAGAGCAAACCAGGAAAGGGGGTGTCAACATGAAAAGAGGACGTGGGCAGGTATTTAGAAGGTTATCTTTCCTAGGCACAAGGTGGTAAAGACTCTTAAAAGAGCTACGTGATGATCTGATCCTTAGTGATCACTAGAGTGGGTGGATACCCTGTGGCATGACCCTATACTGAACGAGCAGCTGGGAGATGGATGGCTGGACACCTATTCTAAGCTCTTAGTCTCGTCTTGCACGGCCCCATTCAACACACAATCAGCACGCACACAGGGCCTATTTTCTGTCCAGTAGAAGGAAAACAATAGAGGCCTTCCAGCATAACATGGCAATTTAAGATAGGGGAGTGAGGGGTGCAACATTTTTGTTTACCAAAGAACACATGCAGCAACACGTCACAACCAGCACACAATTGACATTCCCACAAACTCACCAATTACAGTACTAAAAAAAAAACAGCAGTAAATTAACTATATTCTATGAGATTCAACAGAAAGCCAAATCACTAATGTGTCTCTGGTAAAACTGACAGCACCACATTCTACGCTTTCTGATAAATTGGTACATGCGTGTTCTAAGAAATGGTTTCTCCAGCGCTGATCCAAATTATAACGGTGTCGCAACGGGAGAGAAGCAAAGGGCAGCTGGATGGCACGGATGTCCTCTGAAAGCTGGCAGGGCTAAAAGTAATCTCCACAGTAATAGGATTTTATTAGCAGTAGCCTGAATGTCATGCCAGTCATTTTTAATTTCTAAAGCATAATTTACACACACTGATTAGCCGAGCAGGTCTATTCCATTAAAAAAGGGGGGGGGGGGAGGGTGCATTAATTCTATAGAAGCTATGCAATTATTTCAAAACTGCCATGACCAGAACTCACGTCATCTTGGCAGGAGCATAGCATTATTTTATAAAGGTAATAAAATCGAATTTTGACAGCATAACACATATTCCATGACCTAGCTTATTTAGCATACGTTTGCATAGTCCTGAAGCAGAAGAGTTAATTAACATAACAGAATGGACTGATCTGCAATGGGCCGCAGAACCATGCAGCACATACCCCGCCAAACACATCGCTTACTCATCGCAACCCTGGATGGAAGAAACAAACAGCCGAACATAAACTGTATTCACAAACGCACTTGTTTTAGCACATTAAATACAAGAGATGTGAAGCTGAGCCAATGCCTTCTAACAAACTCAGAAAAGAGCGACAGTTGAGACCGATTTAAGCGTGAATTTCGGCCAAGTTCAGAAGGGGTGCTAAACAATCAAAATGCAACGTAAACCAACAATCAGCCCTTTGCTCTCTGAGGAACCTCATCTTCTGCTATCCCCAGGAAACATTTGCTGTGATTTAAATGCAAATCCAAGTCCAAAACTCATCATCTGTGCAACAACACCAGCCCCTTCAGTTCACTAACAAAAAATGGAACATTATAGATGTAAACAACATAACCACAATACAATATGCAATGACCAAATTTTTGTCTTATTAGCCTTTAGCCGACACCACAAGGGCTCATGAAAATTTTTAGAAGCAGTCAGCACATTGATATTTAATGCAAAAATTAGTTCACTCAAGCCAGATACAAAAATTCAGTGTCTTGCTGTCCATTTTTTCCATGCATACTGCACAATTTTCCAACAAACTTTATTGTTACCCTTAATAGCCCGACTATGTCTTCTAGTTAAAAACAGATTTTTATCCATGTGTCACTTTCAGTCTCTATATTTGGCAGATACCATAACAGATTTTAACTGAAAGAATACACACTAAGGAAAGTATTCTCTTATGTAAGCAGACTGCACACCGACTACAAATCCCTAATCAATTTAACTTCAAACGTAACATGCTGCAATGAATCAAATTGTACAGTTCATTAGGCAGGAAGAAAAACTGTTGTATAACAGTATAACTACAGTCAAAATATTTAAAAATTTCACACATCTATTTCTGCATATAGAAGGTTAAATTAAAGTTGCACAATATCACACTGCGATTTAATCAGAATTCTATCGAGCAAGTGCGATAATCAGCGGGGTTTTAGATTTGTCCGCACGGTGGCTTTTTCGGAATTTACAGACGTTTACTTATGTTCACAATTTGGTAAGCAGATTAGTAGTGCACCAAAAATATTAATGACGTGTGTGTTGTGGAGCCCAAAAGTCAATTATCTGTATAAATTCAACGTATTCTTACGTTTCTTAGATTTGGTTAGCGGAGTGTGCCACACGCTACTGTTTTGGTAAATCATAGAAGCGACAAGCACTTAAGTGGCGGTGAAGAAAGGGACAGCTCAGCAGCCACAACATCGTTTGAAAGAAGATTTATTCTGGATAAACAACGTAAAAAAAAAAAAAGATATTGGTAGTCTGGTGGTACTTTTTGCAGTGTAAAGTCAGACAAGTTTATTGAACATAAGGATACGTTGAATCTATAAAGATTATATGGAAGCTTTTGGGTGTCACAATAAATCTCTCATTAGTAGGTATACTACGTTATCTGCTTATGAAATTGTGGACGTAAATGCCCATATGATATGACATAATGAAATGATGATCTATTATTGGTCCTTATAGGACTGAAAAGCTGTAGTCTGGAGAAATTTTTACGGCCGTCATCTAAAGCGATGTAAGCATATCACGTTTCTCAGCACTGATTTGTGTCTGTTGACTGAATTCGTAACACCACCACCAACGTATTTGACACACTTTATTGGTAGAGTACTTATTGTTAAAAGCTTATTCAGCTTTAATTTCATCTCCTTTTTTGTTTTATAGATTGTAAATTTTTAATCGTGATGTGATATCGTGCAGCCCTGTACTGATAATTATCTTAATTGGTTGTTGTGAGGGCCCAGTTTCAACATCCATCCCATCCACGGTATCACCTGCCTTGCATCCTATGTTAGACTCCAGGCCCAATGGAACTCTACACTGGAAATGTGGTTATGAAGCATGGATGGATACATGAATGAATGAATGGATGGATGGATAAATGGTGAATAGTACACAAAACATGTCTCGAGAGCACCTTAAACCTTTATAGTCTAAGGCTCTATTGTAAGCATGCACACATTCTACCCGATCTATTGTGCTGAAATTGAAATAGCAAAGCCTGTGAAAACCACACACACACACACACCTAATTTTACAGCGAATTTCAGCAACATGAACATATCCACCATCAGCAGAGTCGCCTTGCATTAACGTTGTTGTGAGAACTGTAAACACCTTCCCCCGGGAAACCCTCCACAGGGAAGGCAACAGAAAACAGAGTTCCACTTCAAAAATAAACAAAACAAGAAAAGCTCTGTAGTCCCACAGCAGATCAGCCAGACTGATGAGAAGTACAACTTCCAGAGATGTCTCCAGACACACTGGCAGCAATATTTATCTCCAGAGAATTAACAAACTTGGATCAACTGAACTAATCACAATTTCATGTAAATACAAAAGGCAGATGTTTTTAAATAAAAACCCCTGTGCAACGAGACCAGTCAGGAACTAGAGCAGAATACGGCAGAGGCAACACTGCGTGCTTGTGACCAGCGACCAAAATTAGAGACCCAACTGAAGGCGAGCCCACCTCAAGTCTCTCCTTTTCGTGAACTCATCGGCCGGGATGGTCCACGGCAGGTCCTGAGGGAGACACTGCAGAACGTCCTCAGAGAATTCAGCGAAGTCCACGTCGTACTCCGTCAAGATGCCCTCCGTCTCCGGCTCAATCTCTCCAGCCAGGCCCAAACTCTTCACCAGCCGCCTTCGGGGATTAAAGAACCGCAGTAACAAATTTCACCACATGGCGAACAGAGCTTAATTAACTGCTGTGCAATTAAAAAAAAAAAACCAAAGCAACATCGATGTTTGAAGAATCTCGTCGACTAGCGCTGTCCATATGCACATGTATACATTACTTTGTTGTGTGCCCAACAGTTTCAAACGATTGTACGCAAAGATTTTGCGTTTGTCAATGAAGTAGTTCAGGTCAAGTACTCTAAACCCAAAGGTACAACAGCAACACCCAAGCTGAAAAATGACAAGATGCCCAGATCCGTTATGAGAAAAGCTGATCAGCTCAGGTACACCAATATAAACTTGAGTAATTAATTTACTTGATAATAAGTCATACTGGTATCTCTTTTCCTCTCGATTATTGAATATTATATACATCATTACAAAGACAAACACTCAGTGTCCACTGACTCATACCCGGTGATGTGGCATCATGCTGCTGGATGCATCCATTTGAAGGGAAAATGTTGTTGCCATACAAGAATACAGCACAGTTATGTATATCTTAATGCTACAGCAAGGGGTCTAATGTGAAAACACTCCCCATGCCATTACAGCATCAGCACCACGACCAGTCTGTACTGGAATGGACAGGGCTAGAGTGCAGTGCTGTTATGTTTGCACTTTCGGCCTTCCTGTCAGTTTTAACGAGCGTGGCCTTTCCCCTCTGACCTCTCATTATGCTTTTTGATGTTTGCATTACAGTGCACCACTTTCTGTGAACTCTAGACACCACATTATGCAAAAGTACCAGGATGGTGACATCACATCCCTGATTGTGTGGCTGTCCGCGTTGATGAACAGATGTACCTAATGAAGTGGCCACTTATAGTGCACCTGCATACGCACAAGTGCATCATACAAACATCCAAATACTCACGGAAACATTAACGCAGATTCAAAGCGATTCAAAGGCAGAGAAATAAAGCATTGCCCACCGATTCTCTCTAGTTCTGATGAGGTATGAAGAGGCCTTCTGCAATTTGCAAGCTGAATGACAAAGACAGCAATTTGCTTTAATTGCCGAGGTAATTATCACTTTTATGAATTTGCAGAACGGGCATCACGGCCACCACAGGGTGGTGTGTCCCCCCCTTCGAGGGCATTATTATAGGGTGTTCTGCTCCAGCGATTACCGACACCACACGGGGGGTACTTGGCAACTGTGATGGAATCCAAACGACCCTCTTAATTACCTCTCTGAGTGTAACCGAAGTTTCACAACTGCCTCTACTTCCAGAAGCTAAAACCTCCACACACGTGCATGCTGGACACGTTCCCAGTGAGGATCGGACCTTTGCAATGCGAGCCCTCAACCAGAGAGGTAAATCATTTAAATTGGGCAAACGGCAACATTAAAAGCGGGTTTTCTCTACTGGGCGGGGCAGCTGTCGGGAGTTAGTTAGGAAGAAGGCCCTGTCTCCTCTTACCCCTCAGAGAAGGCGCTGTCCGCGGGCCAGTCGGTGATGCGGCAGATGAACAGGATGCTGGCGTAGTCGTCAGGCCGCACGGCAAAATCTGCGGGGCAGTCAGCCAGGGGCACGTTGACCCGCGGCACGCGGTGGTCCACAGGAGAGAACATGGCGAAGCTCTTATCTGGCAGGAATTTCAGGAAGCCAGTGGCGGCTCGGGAGTGCTTCTGCTGGGCGATGTACACCACCTGCGGCGGAAGGGTAGGGCGACACTGCTAAACGAGGAGCGCTGGGCAGTGAGGCGAAAAGCGCACCGGGAAAGAGCAGCAGGGCAAAGAGCGAGGAGATGGCATTCATACTGCACTCACCTCCAGCATTGGCCTGTGGACTGAGACTCACACCAGACAGGCAAGACAAAAGCTCACAGAACACGGCTCACCTTCCCAGTCCTTTGAAGAAACTTGTCAGCTACAGCTTTAACGTCCCCAGAGCTGTGCGAAGCTAAAAATACAACACAAACAGGGTTCATTCAAAAGGGTTTGATAAAAGGAATGCATTTAAATTTATCTGGGCAAGTTTGTGGAAACAAATCAAAATTATCACTTCAAAAGCTTTTCACCCAAGAAGGGGTTTTGATATAATTGTTATTTTGGAATGAGACAGTTGCACACAAATGGAACAAAAGGAGAAAATTCTGGATCAAGTTTTTTGTTTGTTTTTTTAATAAGCAAAATGGACACCACTACTGACCAAGGACTCTCACACAACCTCAGTATACTGACTGTACGAATGGGCAGAATATCACATTTTTATGGTATATCGATATATTTTCAAACCAAAATACAGAAGGAGATAATAGTTTATATTAGCGTACTTTTATTGTACGTTAAAAGGTGTTTAATAGAGACCTACAGTATTCCTTCACGATTGCAAACAGTGAGGAAACTTAATTCATAGTTAGAAATGAAACCATTGAGAGTCTCATGCAGAAGCTGAGAAAGGGGAAAGGTGAGGAAATATTACCACTCCCCCCCATCCAATCCCACCAGCTCCCACATCCCCCCAAACCTCTATGATTTCTAGAATTACTGGATGGATCAACCGGAAATGTGAATGCCAATCCATGACACGGAATTCTGTTCTACACCTATTTATTGTACATTCTACTTACATGCCGATTTGCACCATATTTCCCCATCCAATAAGTGGTTAACTGTATTTATTTATATCTGTCTTGATGTCTTTAAATGGCTGGACCAAATGACAGGGGCTAGCCGAGGAATACAATGCTGTCGTTTCTGACAGCACCAAACCTAGTTTATTTTTTATATATATTTTGTTTCTACTTGGAATAAAGAAAACGTCTATGTTGAATAGTTGTAGCTGTACATTTGCAAACGGGGAAAGAGATCCCGTATTTGCATTTTGTCAATGACTCCCGTGATTCATCTACCATGCAGACAACATCCCATGAACTCCTCTATTTGTCAGGAAGAGAAAAAAAAAATCTAGTTTTATGGATCAAACACCACAACCAGAGGAAGTTTTCCCCTCCCAGTAACAGGCCAATAAATTTCACAGAAAGCAAATGGGACACCACAATGCGAAAGAACGAAATCACAGCCGGAATCCCCTGGCTGCACACTCATGTGCCACACCCATGTGCCACACCTCGACCAGCAGCTGTTTTAAATACAGTCACCTCCCCCCCGCCAGTAAAACTGAAGTCCGGGGAAGCCTGACCTTCGTGCTTTAAATTAAAATGCTCACACCCATTCTTCACTAGAGTAAACTTCCATTGCTGCCTCTTCACACACTTCATCTCAGGTCCCACCCACCAGGAGACCCGCCTTGTAATGGCATTAAATGGGATGGAAGGGGCCACGTCAGCAGAAACCAGGAGGGACGTGTAACCCTCCTCCATCGCCGCTGAGCTGAGGGGCTGCAGGGCGCGCCGGCGGATACGAGCCGCCAAACACCGCGTTCGTTATTTATTTCTGAGAGAAGGAACCGACATGTACACCTGACAGCGCAGTTCTGGGGGAGAAAGAGTCCACATCTCCATCTGTTTGGGAGGGTTGATTGGGAAAATATCATTACTCACAGTACGCTGCGGGGATGGGGGGCAGATTAATGAACATTTCAGCCATCTTGACGGAATGAGGTAAAATCATCCACCTTGGGCCTGCAGCACTACTGTCAGGTACAGGATGGGTTATTAAACTCCTTCCATCAACAGGACAAAACCTGTGTTTTTTTTCCCCTTCCTATTTGTTCGATTACACATAACACTGCCTCGCGAGCATAAATAAACGTAACACGTCGTCAAGTGAACCAATCCAAACAGATTTCGCGATAGCTCAAAGCACAGGGAAAAGCTCGCTATGCAAACATTTGCCACACAATTGCTGCTTTCATCTGTGTTTTTGTTTCCTCTCCCGGGGCTCAATCCCTGCTCTGCATCAGGAGCAACATGACGGGATGCGATACGACGCAGCGCCTGACGCTCGCAATTAATGAGCCGAGCGCCGCATCCCGGAGAACCTGCACGCAGCGAGTCCCGACACAGCCGCCTCCGAGACAGCTGAAACTGAGATGATGATGATGGTGATAATTAGAGGAAGTTTTCATTCCCAAAAACCCTCATTTCTTTTTAAATCCCAGACAATGGAAACATTCCCCGTGGCTGTCTTCTACTAAACGCTACACAAAATCCACCTCATCTATACCAAACTCCTTCACATAAAATTAAACTGGAGGCGAGTCTATGCAGTGGTTTACATGCAGTGCAACTTTCAAGGTTAAAATAGGCACTTATTATACACAAATGTAAGAAGCCCATAAACCAGGAAACAGTAATTATGCTTCCAGTGCTTATGGCTGAAGAACAATCCTTTCTTTTCCTATGACGCAGTATAACCCTCACTGGAAGTCAATTACGGCTATGGGTACGGGACTCGTTTCCACTGTCCGGCTGGAGGGGTCAAAGCTGAGGTCAGAGTCATGATCTTAAGCATCGACTGCTGTCAAAGAGATGGATCCCTTGACAAAATAGACACACATACCATTCACACCTACGGACAAACATCTACTACAATTCACCTTAGGTATGAGGTAAAAGTGCTAACCGCTGAACCATCGCGATGCCCCCAAGTTACAGAATATTAATGCATTAAAATCCCTTTTCAGCCATAAGTGTAATGGTGCTGAAAGCACAGGACGTCAGCTTGCGCACCTGTGGATGACTGGAGATTCATCACCTCAACCTTGGTAGCAAGTGCATCAGTGTCGGGTGCTTCGTGCTCGCCGTCGCTGACCTGCGCCTCCACGATGACGTCGGGGCTGGGCTGGGCTCCCCCTGTCGACCTCCGGGTTGAGGTCCCCATGGCCGCGTTCTCGGACTCACCGCTCCCCTCCCCGTCCGTGTCAGACTTAATCACCTGAGTTGCGGGAGGGGGAAGGCGGCATGATATCGATTATCCAAGACGGCTTAGAGAAGCTCTCAAATGAAATCAAACTGCTTAAAGTTTGCCCAAGATTTCGTCATTTCATATAATTACATAAAACGGCTTACTTTCAGGGAAACCTTTTTTCCCTAGGAAATCTACAGGAATTCAACAACTGAGAAGTAGGTGTCACATTTCAGATACTGCATACGTATGTGACAGTTTCCTTAGCTGGCTTTCTACTCAATTTGATGTCAAGGCAAGCAAGTCAATTTAGCAAAACAATTTAATAAACGCAAGCTCCTTCTGAAATGTAGTAACACTGTCAATACCAAGCAGAGAGGGTCAGGCAGGCATTACCCAAAAACACACTAACTTAGGAAAATGTAAAAACTGGCCCAAAAAGCTTAAGCGTATGATTTCTCTATCCCCAAATGTAACATTTAAAGTACTTCACAAACTAAAGAATATCTCTTACTACTTTGCCAACCTATGCCATGTCGTTTTTCAAAAGAACACACTAAAATTAGTCAAGATTTCAACAGAGCAACGTAAAATAATTATTTCACCCATAATTTTCCTCATAGAAGCTTACAAAAAACCCCACTAAATTAGGTAGCAACATAAAGTTTAGGAAAAACAATGTTTTAATGGATATTAATTGCGAAATCCTGCAATGAACAGCAGAAACCAGCCATGGAAATCAAAGTGAGATCACAACTCTTCGGGTCAGAGGGAACTCCAATAGCCACCTCGCAAAAACTTAACAACCTAAAGATTTTTTGTGTATCAAGATAAAACAGTGATATAATGATAACCAGGAGGAACCTTTGAGAGAAACCAGACCGTGCTGGAACAAAATTAACCAGCCAGGAGGTTACCGAAAGCAAATAAGGTCAAAATCACCCAGATATCTTTCCTTGATTGGAAGACCAGTACACATTAGAGTTAAGTGGCATTCTGACATGGATAATCTTTTCTGACCAAGCAGCATACGTCACGCTCAGTATACTCAAGGCTTCCGGAGTTACACTCTTGCAATTCAATGGAACTATTGCAAAAGTTTGACTTTCAGTGTCAGTTTTATGTAAAAGTAGAATATTTTAAACAGGGGATAAAAAAGGCTGTACACTTTCAAATTGTTTGTTTCATCCCTACAATTAGATTCGGAACCAGAACAAATTCAAGAGGACGTGCTCAACAAAAGCGTCCAGTAATGTTCTTCCAGGAAGATGAGTCAAAAACATACTTGCTCGAATATCCTGACTAAATATCAACAGACATGCATCAAGGTTAGTTATAAAGGTGCAGCCAAAACATATTGACTCACTAAAGGAAATGATAGGTTAAAGGAAGGAAATTTACAAAATAATAAATGATCAGGCCCTGGTGGGGATGTCCTCTAATATTCTCCACTTCTACTGTGTATCATGACTGTTCCTGTGCTGTGATGTACTGGCAAGTAATCAGCCCAGCCTATCTTCTGTTGACAAGCAAGGCCTTTTGAACAGCACGTCAGCGTTACGCAGCAAGCTGCTCCAGATAGATTACGCATAGCCGGGGCTACTCCTACTGCCTGACCCAGAGACCTCGCTGCAGGCAGGGCAGAGGCTATGCGCAGGGCGGGGGCACGATAGCTGAAACAGGGCTATCCCAGACCAAATCCGGCAATACAACAATAGCAGGCAGGGCTGGAAGGGGAAAATAATCCCTTCTGACTGTGCAAAGCATCACACTGTCGGAAACATTACACATGAATAACTGCGGTAACAGTCCTATTCCACTTTGGTTTTTTTTTCCCTGTTCTCTAAAACCAAGAAACGTTTACCAGAAAGAAAGTATTCCAGTAACTTTGAGCCCAGTCATACATATAAGATAATGTCACTTGGAGGTGGACAAAGTTCTCAGTGCCCAGTTCTGTGTCTGTCTTGTATCTAGTCTGCATACTGTAGCTCAAACACGCAAGAGTAATGAATCCAGAATTTGTTCAACTGAAGAAATATATAAAGAATATAAAAATTATATATAAAAAAATAAATATATAAAGAGTGTCATGGTTAGGGGGCTACAGCATTAAAGCTATTTAGAGGAGATTACAAAGCTTTCAAAAACAGGAAAAAATAAATAAGGCCTTTCAAAATGACAACAATTTTAAGAGGCACCTGACATTCAACAAACATAAGCTGACATTTGGGGAGAAGGAAAGACAATCTGACAGCAAAAATTAGACCACGGTCTATGAGTGATGGTTTAAATAAGTCAAAGGCGGAGAATGTAACCATTTACTGCGATTTGAATTCTACTGTTTTCCTAAACAAAGAGCAGAGAAAAAAATTTAAGAATCATTAAGTTGGCAAATTCGTCCCAATTAACGTTTCACACACAAGGTAGAAAGCCGCTCAGCAGTGAGTATTTTCTTGCAGCCCGAAGTGACAATGCCCCCTGCTACAGCAAAGGAAGCCTGCGCTGCCTGTGCCAGCGGTTCCTGAACTTGGCGGCCGGGAGGCACGCCTGCAGGCCTCCATTGTGTGCCTGTCAGGCCAGGACTACTCCCTGTGGGAAAGAAAGGTCCCGAATCAGGATGACTTCCTCTCGGGAATCTCTGCTGATAGGCTCAAGGAACACTGACTGAGAAAGCCCGGTTTCCACATCCTAGGAGGAGACCGATGATGATAATAATACTATTACCATTACTGCTACTAGTATTATTACTATTATTATTATTGCTAATAATACTTAATACAATACGGATACAACAAATAATAATAAAATCATCAACATTATTACTACCATCCTCATCTTCAGGGTCAGCCAGTTCATAAGCATGCTTTCTCCAAAACTATTTCCCAGTTCAACCAGGGTAAAACTCTGCCCAACTCACAGACAAGAAGCCCCTACAGGCCTCATGGATGAAGCTGCCTGCTAAGGTACAGTGTGTCTGCAGGGAATAATGAGACAATACATGATGACACTGCTTTCATGCCACAAGCCAATATTCTGCTGAACTATTAAGATCAGTTGCATTAATTACATATAAGATAATGTCACTTGGAGGTGGACAAAGTTCTCAGTGCCCAGTTCTGTGTCTGTCTTGTATCTAGTCTGCATACTGTAGCCACATAGCATCGTGAAGTGTTGTGGAGACCCTTCAGTGGCTCACTCCAAATTCAGTAATGTGTTGCACAGTACTAGGCTCCGTTGTAGGTTAGGCCCTGCGTGTCACGTCCTACCGTGCGGCGCTGTACCCAACCGGCGCCGAGAACAACAGCAACGCATGGAAAAGCGCTGATAAAAAGCAGACGGGCTTTAACGAGAGAGGGAGAACAGTGGGTCTGGACCACCGCGAAGACGAACGGGGAGCTCAGAGGGAACGCTACACAGGGGAAGGCCTTGGCGTTCATCAATGTACACTGGGGCGGGGCTTATTCTCCACTGTCCAAGCACATGGCCCGCCAACCACCAAGGGCTTATTTACCATTACACGAGGACATCATTAGCCTCCCTGTGACGACAGTACGAAGCAGGGGGTGAACGTAAGTCAGTGAGAAAAGCTACATAAGCTTCCACAGCAATGCAAAGAAAATTTCCAGGTTTTAAGCAAGAAAACAAAAATGAAATATAACGTGCCCACAAGGCTAGCATGAGATACCTCACGGTCCATTTGCCAGATCGCTCCGTGTGACATTTATGGTGGCCACCCCTGTTAATCCCCCCCCCCCCCCGGAACAATGGGGACTTAGCTCTGACATCCCATCCCTCCAGCAGCATCATAGGTCATTACCTGCCATTACATTAATCACCGGTCGGTGGAACACAGGCACTGATTATAAAACCAGGTAGAAGAAAGCTAAAGAACATCATCTAACCCTATAACCCGACGCAACCTTTACAATCACCACGCAGACACTAAAAATTACTGACGGAGAATCCTGCAGCATGGGAACGGCTTTCATGCAGTTACACAATTACAAAAATTATGACTTTATTTCTCAAGTACCAGATTGTCAAAGACAACCTAATCAAAATCAACATACGGCATCATCAAGTGTTAAATGCAAAAATAACATCCTAATAGAACCCTCCACACACACACACAAGCTTAAATGAAATAAAACTAGAGACATAAAACACACTTTAAAAAATTACAGACCAATTATCAATCCATTAGATGGCACAGAACATTTTGGTGATTAGGTATTCCAGCACTAAACCTGAATTTTGCGCATTTCTATTCAAACATCAAAGTAAATCATTGAAATTCAGCCCGCATAAACTACAGCAAATTGTGTTAATACAGAAATTACTCAACCCTATCAAGGTCTTGACTTCGTATCAGCAATTATGGTCAATTTTTCCCCTACACACAAGCACTATTTATATTCCTTGATTATGGAAGAAATGGCTACAACTCAAAACTAGCCCCTACATCCTGTTGATTAGAAAACATGGTAAAGAAATGGTAACAGTACAATTACACAATCAGTATGACAGGATATCGGGACATAGTACTGCATATTTTATATCGCCTATCCTTCAATAGGTAGATGCAATGTGACTTATACACCACACCCAACAGTCAAAACAGTGTGCATGCAGACACTGGCTAGCAGATGCGGAATACCAGAACTTTAACACGTGTAAACTTATCTCCACTGAGCCCACCACTTTAGTAAAAATACACATATTATTTTTTTCTGTAGTTGTACTTTATTATTTTTTAAAAGCATGTCAAGATAATACTTTGTTCCATTAAAAAAATAAAAAAAAACCCTGAGCCCTGATGCTGATAAATGCACATGCAATAAAAATGACTTGCGATCTGTGGGTTGGCAGCAAATTAAAGACTGTTGGTAATTAAGGGAGGCTACAGTAGTTTACATAATGTACTCTTCGTGCGCTTCTATCATCTGCTGGCCTCAGGCCTTCGTTTCTCGTTTGACTCATTAAATAACCATCATTTATGCAGTCAAAGGCTGCATCTCCTCTCAGAAAAAGCAGACCAACCTTGCGAGCCACAGCCCCGTGACGCTTTTTTGCCCCTCCAAAATACTTACACAATCAGCCTGGTGTTTCAAACACAAACACAGCGTGAAACCCGGAGGACACACAGACTCGGCAATTCCAAGAGATGCTGATGCAAAAGCACAAGTCCACTTAAGTACCAGGTGACGGTGTCAATACCCACTTAGCTAGAGATTCCCGACCGAGTCAAATCAAAGACCTGGATGGACTAAAATGTTAGTGCCAAGGTCAAGCTACCACACTGCTAAGCTTTAAAATTTAAATAATAATAACTGAAATTTGAGATCCCGAATCCTTCAAAAATAATCGGACATGTTGATAAAACACTATTTATTCAAAGACTGCTTAAAAAAAAGGAGAGGAGGCTGAATCAGTGAAAGGCGAGTATTGTTTGGGGCTAAGAGGTACCGACAGAGACGGCTCCACGCCGGGTAGCAGTGACGCTGCTGAGACAAGGAGCCACGTGCTGGGAATGACAATCAGCCGCCGGGGGGAGCAAAGAAAAACGAGCACGGGGAATACCGCAGCGCTCCGGAAGACAGGCCAGGTAAAGCGCTTGTAGCCAGGCCACACAGGGCATCTCACAGCACATGCTACAACAAGACCGAGGACTGCAGATCAATATAGGAGGAAGGAACAGAAGACTCCGGATGAGTCCTGAGTCAAGCCAGCCCTTCTGAATGGGTACTAGGCTGTCTAAAGAGGAGCTTATGGTATACAACATGTAATTGTCAATTATAAAGCTATTGATATGAAGGGTTTTTCAAGTCAAACATTACATTAAGAAACTAAATTGCCTGTAGGATGCGCAAAAATTAATAGATTAATAGATTATTTCATTGTCCGAGCACTTGTACTTTGTGCGATGACATCAAAACTGAATTTGATCTAATTTAATTAGTAACATTTTAAGTGTGTAAGGGTATCCTTACCTTCCATTGCTCCCGTGGGAGGAGTTTGACAACCACAACGTCCCCATTGAGGGAACGGTTCCGGGCCGCGACCCCATCCAGGAATATGTCACGCGTGCCGTCCTAAAGCAGGGTGATAAGAGTCATGGCTTGCTGAGTAATCACACAAAGTATTCATTTGCCAGTAAATAAAACTAGCAGAAAGGTTTATGGTCAAACATATTAAAACTTATTTTTAGAAAATTGTTTTTTATTTAATATTACCGTGTATGACTCACAAAGCTGGATAAAGGGGTAGTAAACCTGGGCTGGAAGACTTTTGTAACGTACAACTCCCAAACAGACAAAGGTATGAACACCCCAGTCGCTGCACACCCTCAAGGAAATGTCGCTGGCTCAAGTGCAGAGTTTTCCTTCAGCTCCAGGTGATTTCACCGTGCCGATTTAATTAAATAAAATTACTTCCGTTGCCAAAGCAAATGCTCCTCAAAGGTGAATTTGAAACAACTGCACATCCGATGACAGGGGATTTCACTTAGTAAAAAAAAAAAAACATAACATAATGCAAGGAAGAATGACAGCACAGCTAAAAAAAACAAAAAAAAACTAAAAACAATGTGATCACTACAGTTCACTTAGGGGGATTCTCCTTATGGCAAACAACCTGAGAAGCTTTACCCGAGTCGAAGATGAACACAGAACCTTTGTTCTCTTGAATTTCCCATGAAGTTCTTAACTCCAAGTGCTCAAATATCAATTCATAATATCCCCACAAACTGCTAAAGCTAAAAGCACAAAAGGTAAATGGACACATCAACACAAAAAAAAAGTTTTAAATACAAAAAGCTGTTCATAAGAAACCGTGCCGAAAGCTACTGTAACTTTTGAACGCACAGTAGATGCAAAGCAATTAACTCGAACTGCTCACGCAAGAATTTTTCCGCCTTCCACAACTCCATCATGCTTCCCAACATCCAGAACACAACAGAGAATGTTGTTAGCTGCAAAACGACACCAAGAAAGACTTTAAAGCGCCAAGCAAATTGATGTACTCCATGCAAATAAATGCTGAAAAAAAAAAGATGACTATCTCTCAACAGACCCTGCCAAAGAAATCTACAATCTATCATCAAGGCCGGAGGGGGTATTCAAAACAACACACCCAATATTTCATGCGCTGAAGACTGGGAACATCTTAATATCTCTAACTGTTTTTATCAAGTCAAATTGGAGGTTCAAAATGATGCCGGGCACAAATTCCTAACTTCGGGGTTAGGGAGGACAAGTGAAGCAACACTTCAAGAAACCGCTGCAGATTTTTCAACATTTCCTGCTACTGTCTACAGCTGCCATGTGCAGTAATGGAGATATACTGCTAAGCCTCATGTCACAGACCAACCTGCAGGCTAAATGGCAAGACACTCTGAGTATATTTCAAAGTGTTTCTTATGCCTAAAACCAGTGCCATGTTGTTATGGTTTGGAGAGTTAGCCTTAATACATTGCATCGACATTCGAAAGAATTCCATTATGGAACTTTTTTTGATGCTAATGTTGGACATGTACAGAGGAGAGATGTTGGGTATGTTGGAAAGGAAGATGCTGAGGATAGAGCTGCCAGCTAGGAGGAATAGAGGAAAACCTGAGAGGAGGTTTATGGATGTAGTGAGAGAGGACATGCAGGTGGTTGGTGTGAAAGAGGAAGATGCAGAGGATGGGAAGAAACGGAAACGGATGATCCGTTGTGACGACCCCTAACAGAAGAAGAATAATACAACTTTTCTTGATACTAAGAAAAAATTTTATAATCCAAACAAGTCTTAAATTCCTTCCGGCGACTATGAGTCAAACTGGGTTGTTTACCGAAGATCAGCATCACTCGACATATCTAGCTATCCCCAACCTGCACCATGCCACATACAAACTTAAAGGGCAATGCAAGATGGCTTGAGAACTAGTACCAAGCCAGCAGTCTCCATCTGAACCCAAGCTTACATCAGCTTGACGTCAGAAAGCTTTACAAAATATATATATATAAAAATTTGAGGCAGATGTTGCGAATTGTGGGGTGCCTGAGGTTTAAACAGACTTCAGTCTCTACTGAAGGTCTTACCTGGTCAATGTGTTATCTGACGAACCTCCTACGTTGAGAGACTGTTTTGGCTAGAGAGTTACTGTTTTGGGCCAGTGTGCCAACAGACAAGTTAGTGTTGTACTCGACTATAATTTGTTTTCCACAAGTGAAAATGCAAAACACTCCTTAGTATTTACTCAGATTTCTCCAGACATGTTTATAGGGCAACGTGAGGATCCAAACACCGATGTTTCTGTAGCACGGTGACTTGGATTTGCGTACGGCCGTTTGATGTGTGCTTACAGGTTACCCTTCTATACTCAACAAGATCAAAGCACTAGAACAGAAATAAGAAGCTACTAACCTGACAGCTAGTTTGTTGAACAGTTTATTCTGATCTGGCCTCATCAAGACCATCCTTAAACATAACCTGACAGCACTTAGTATTGTGTTGAAAAGGTCTTTAATGTCAGCCTACAACCATGCTTCAGTGTTGAACTGAACTGTTCTATTATAGCAGCAGTTTCACTTTTCTACAAGACTCGTCCATTAGATAGCTAAAGTATTGTTTTGATGAAACAAAAAGGGGGGGGGGGGAGAGACTCACAGGTGAAGGAATAAATGCCTCATGGTACTTCTTAGGGTTGATTCGTATTGGTCCCTGAAAAAGAAAAAGGATAATTTGCTTGAAAACCAAATGAATTTAAAGTGGTTTCCCACAAATATTTTCAAGAAAACTGGGTGTAACCATCACGAAACACCCAGGGACACATTTCCGTATGAAGTGTGGAATGTTCCTAGATCATGGCGCCGACATAAAACTAGATAACAAAACCAGAAACCACAAACTATACCACCTAACTATACTTCACATGGCATGCAAACTTACAAAAACTCAAGTACTGCTTGATGCAAATTACTAACACATGCAAAGACAAATCAAATACTGGTAGAATTGCCCTCAAAAACACACATATTCTGTAATGTCAGCAATCAGTCATTAACAGAAAATACTTCAGTGGCACTCGGGTGACCTGCATCATGCAGATTTACCTGAATGAGTTCTCCCCTCTTAAGCCCCTTGGACACCTCCTCCACAGACAGGTATGCTTCAAACACTTGCTTCTTCTTTCCTCTGCCTCCTTTATTTTTGCTCTTGTTCTTGTCTGGGGTCAGTTGGGCTGAATGGACCTGGTCTGAAAACGAAAGCCCACCTTTTAAATTGCTTTGTGTACTGACAGAAAAATCGGTATGTGAGGCTATATAAAAACCCTGAATGGGAATCAGGAACCTGTGGCTAGATTACCCTGAGGCTGCGCTGCCTTCGCTCTGTCAATGTGGCCCTTTGGCGCTGCTGTGACGGAGCTGTCGGCACCAGCACTCCTGCCTCCCTCAGTCGCGGCGTCCATCTTGGTTTTTGCTGTGTTTTTCTTGTGCTTCTGCTTATTGTGCTGCTGCCCGCCGGCAAGCCCTACAGGGCCATTTGTTCCCGCATCACCAGCAGGGATCTTGAAAGCCCCTCCCCCGCCATGCTGCTGCTTCTTCGGCGGTTTCGGGTATTTCAGCAGCCCCTCTTCACTAGATTCGACGTCGGCATCTTGGCTGGTGTTCGTGTCCCTCCTCTCGCCACGCCTCGGCCGCCGTGCCCCTGATCCCGGCTTTGGCCCCGGTGCCTCAAGGATGGGTGTACCCCCTCTCCCATTCAGCTTGCCCATGTATAGAGACAGGCAACTCTCTGACTCAGTGTCTTTTGCAGGAAGCGGAGAGCAGCCATTGGTGCCCGGTGCTCCGATACCTGCCAAACCTGGTCTGTTGTGGTCAGTCTGCAGATGCTGCTCCTGAGCAAACTGCTCCAGGTAAGCCCGGAAGGCGCTGCTGTGGTGTTGGCTGAGCAGCCTGGAGTAGGCATCTTTCTGGGGCATATTAGGTACACTGGGCCCATGTCTCATTTCCCAGGAGTGGCTAGACCCCTTCGCGTGCCATCGAGGCTCCATGATTTCTGTTGAGTTTGCTGCAGAAGGGGGTACAGTACAAGAAGTTACAAGTTTATGGTACTGCGTTATTATTATGAAGCGATTAGGCATGGTTCGGTTCAAGTTTGGCTACCGGAGCAGTGGTGGCCTAATGGGTAGGGAAGCATACTTGTGATTGAAAGGATGGTGGTTTGAATCCCCAACCAAACCGCTGGGGGGCGCGCCGGGGGGCGGGGGCGGGGGGGGGGGGGGGGGGGGGGGGGGGGGGGGGGGGGGGGGGGGGGGGGGGGG
>JAODJX010000047.1:11393016-11405695 GCA_026776945.1 Isichthys henryi
CCCATTGCTTCCGGGATTGGCTCCGGACCCCCCGCGACCCAGTAAGGATAAGCGGTTTAGAAAATGGATGGATGGATATACCAAAGGGTTTTCATAGGAAAATCTCTCTACAAAATTGTCATAAATAGTAGGTTACCTATAGGTCAAAGTAAAGCAAAAGGTTTTGTGTTGCGTCATACTGGCAGTCGCCTGTTTGACTGTGGAAAAGTGCCTTATGCGATTCATTAAAAATGACTTTTGCAAACAATTGCACCATGTTGAGGATCGTGAATGTCAGAATTCAGTCGAGCAGCATTCACTTAAATGGCGTCCATTTCAACAGGACATGCCGAACGACAGCCCATGTTTGCATTCAGGAAGAAATGCTGAAACAGTTAAATAGTTGCAGTTATAGTATACAGTTTAGTATAAGCTTGGTTAATACTCCTTTTTCAATAAATGCCTATCTAGTCTAATATATACAGTCGTGTGGCTGCAGCTGAATACAAACAGCAAGCAAAGAGGTGAAGAGGTTCGGTTACTGAGTGGTTAAGCATTAGAATTCAGGTGGATCACACTATAATCAATACAGAGGTAGCAGTTCATTGAACTGGTATGTCGGGATTGTGGGAAGAATCACACATGTCGATAGGGAGAATATGCAATATAATCACACACATACACATGCATACAGAGAGCTGGAGGCTGGAATAGAACAAATGGCCCTGGAGGTGTGAGGCCACATTTCATATGCTGCCCACTCATTTAATAGCATACAGCGTTTTACTCTACTAGATAAGGTGAACATGTGTCTGAGTCACATTGGTTGACTGGTACCCCTGGATAATCATTTTGTTTTGTATGGTTTACAGCACAAGTTAATTTAAGAATATACTGGACCATAATGCTTTAGTTTGATAAAAAGTCCCACTCATACTGTTGTTTTCATATAGACAAATACTACTGGTGTATTCTGGCCATCAGGAAGATTGGGAAGTTTCCCAGTGGGTCTGTCTAATGAGGGCCAGTTGGCAGCAAAATATACCAAGTGGTGGGGGGGACTCACCTCATAGTGCGGCTGCCCCGCCGGAGCCTGTTCTTGTATCTCTAACATAGCTCTGTTATCTTAATTAACCTATTCGTTAATGATACCACATGTCTAACAATTCTCGGGAGACCAGGCACTGAGAATCTACTTTGGAAAAACCAGCCTCCTGACTGATCATTGGTGAATAGCTGTCTTGTACACTGGGGGACTTCCGTTGTGGGTGTTTTAATGAAGTGACAGTCATCGCTGCTTCGTGATGGTTCAGTGTAGTAGCCTCCAGAGTCGGAGGTTTCTGCTCAGGGATGGACTGGGTTTAAAAATCGGCCCTGGACTTTAGGTTCTTCTATGGTAAATTCTGCTGGGGGTGGGGGATCCCAGCAAAATATTGTGCCTACCCACTTGTCTATTGGCCCACCAAGAAAACGCCCAGTCGTGCTTCTGCCTCTGTTCTGTGTGAGTGGATTCTGCAGGATCCGTGTCTTTAAACTGTCCATAGAATGTGGGTTTGTGCATGTATGTGCCCTGCGATGGACTGGCATCCTGTTCATCATGTACCTTAGCCTTGTTCCCTACACTGCCTGGGATCGGCTCCAAGGAAGGTGGATAGAAGACAGATGTAATGGCGTGAAGTAGTAATTAAACGTCGCTGAAATAACGGGACATCGCGGCTAAAAAGGTGCAAATACTGACCTCATGTGGCTGTAAAACGCAACGTTTTAATAATGAAACTTATACATTAGCATAACGCCCTAGTAGAGCTGCACTGTAGTACATCGCAATAATATTTTGTGAGTTCTGAATATTTATAAAACAAAAAAATAAGATTAAGTATATCCGAAATAATCAAACGCGATGTGATTATTGCGCATGCGAACATCGCGGTGACGTTGCTGACACGATATATCGTGCAGCCCTAATTCCTGGTTAAAGCAGCAAGTCATAGTGAAACCAGTTGTTTTACATTCTTTTATTTTCTATTCTTTTCTTCTCTATACAGCTTGCTTTCACTTTGCACTAATCTATTAAACAAGATATATAATATATTACCGGATTGTTTCATTTACGCAATACCACATGAGGCCGGTGTATTGGTTCAGTGGGTACATTGCAAGTTTACAATGTCAGGAGCCTGAGTTACGTTTTCAGTAGACGCTGACAGCCAACCACACTGTCCGTCTTGCTTATCAAACATCCGAAGCCAATCAGATTCTGGCTTGGGTGGACGGGGGATGGCGAAGATATTTCGTACCCAGAAGAGGGCACTCTTTCCTCCAGAGCAAACAAATACAAATGTCCCAGTGTAATAAAGAGGACACAGAGGCTGTTGGTATTTGGGTGAGTTGCTGACTCATGAGTCATTAAATACTTTAAGACACTTATCAAAAGAGTTTTGGTATTTGGTGGCCAAATTCACTCTCAGTTCTCAAATTCTCAGTTTAATTACTGTCTACATAATTACCCGCTGCACGATCGGGTTCCACCTTGAGGAACACAATACAGAGAGGATCCATCATCAATGCTCATAATTATGCTCAGCTCCTCACTGCTGTAGCGAACTCCTGTTTTCGAAGGTACCTGGGAAATATCTAGAAAACTCTAGGATGGGTACTTGTCTTCCTTTTACCACGTAGGAAATAGCTTTATGTTGAGGATTAAATTACCATTTCTTTCTTGGCATGACTTCTGCCTGGAATTCGTAGTAATAGAAAAGTCAGATCAGCTGGATCAGTGGTACCATCCATCCATCCATCCATCCATCCATCTTCAATAACTATATCACACTGAGCCTTGAACCTTTAGTGGGAAACACGGGCACAAAGGAAAGGACTCCCTGGATGTGAATGCCAGTCCAGTGGAACCTTTACCGTTTATTTCATAATGGCCCCACACCTCCCACACTAGCACTGAAATGAGTATTTGTAGACTATCAAAGGCTTTCCTCCAAAATGTCATTTGCTATCATATACAATAGAATTAAATAGCAACAACGAAAAGTGGACCTTAAAATGAACCTCCCAAATGATGTAAAAAGTGTTTATTTCATAGCTAATGCTTCCCACTTTGTGATCTGTAATATTTTAAAGTCCAGTATTTTTTCTTTTGCCGAAAGGGAAGGGAACATGATTAAACACTTTTGGCTGAAAATTTATTTCACTGTTGATGGAAAAAATATCTAGTTACATCTGCAATGAATCTAAAAGTTGAATAAGTGCTTTTGAAAATGAAATGAAATAAAACATGAATTAAAAGAGCAAAATTGTATGAAAGCAATCCAGGAGAAAAGAGGGCCACAGGAAGGTAGGGTTGGCTTTCTGAATGAAAAAAAAAGTACATAGAGATATAGTTGGATTCATCCAGAAGACAGTTTGACTGATCTATAGACGGGGATGCATTTTCCTATGTGGGTCATCTTTTTCCCTTTGACATATCACACCTCCTGAAAAGATCCCAGCTTTATTCTCTGAACAATTCCTTCTTACTCTGTATCCTATCAGAAATCAAATGCCCTATTTCCCAAACACGCCTGTTTGTCCACCCTTGAAATAGGACCCTACAGTTTTCTAACTTGCATTTTTAGCCGGCAACGTGAAGCAGTCCAACCGTGTTTCTGAATTCTGTAGCATTCCGTAGTAATTCCTCGGACCAGCAGAAAATGTTCTAATGCGAAATGGCGGTTAAAAAATGACCTCACAAAGCCAGGTGTCTAAGGTACTAAGCATGATTCAGAACTGCATTCCAAACCATTAAAAATACTGGCACATTTCACATTAATATAGGAACTGACTGAACTCAAAGGACAAATGCATTAGGTCACCAATTAATCCATCAAAACATAAAACATGTAATAACATAAGCACCTCCCCCAGTAAAAAAAATAAAAAAAATAAAACAAACAATTGCTTATGTATGAGTCTTCATGTCTGCTCATAAACATTAGAACGTTTGACAAAACAAAAAGTATAAATTCTGGGGTAATACCAATGAGGTAGAGACACTGTATCCAACATCACCGGTAACAAAAAAAGACTAGAACACCGTAACTAAAGATTCCCAAAAACTCAATTTGAATACATAATTAGGATCCAGCCTTAAATAAATCTGTCTTTAAATGAAGTAATCAATGTCCGGCAACTTTGACTTAATCAAAGTCAGTCTTCTTCTTCTTTTCTTCACAGTGCTGCTTACCAAGTTCTAGTATGTGTTCTGATAGCTGCACTCATATAACCTGAAATTTCTGGGTGCAAACCAGTTTGCCATTGATGCGTTTCCACATCTTAATAAGGTCTGGGGGGAGCAGCTTATGGACCACGATCATGCTCTTGAAGAAGCACGGCTCTTTGTTCAGCCTGCTTTTCTTGTCCCTCACCAGGCCGAAGGTCTTGAAGGCATGGTGCTTGATAGGCTTGACGCGGAGCCGTGCCAGGCACATGCCCAGGAACACATCGTCAATGGGGTACAGCTCCACGGCTTTGGAGGCTTCAAAGAGCTTCCTGGCCAAAGATCCGTCCATTACAAAGCCACCACCACCTGCATATGGAGGATAGTGTGACTTATTATACAGTCCTCTAGGGATGTAGTATTTGTTAGTCTTCTTACGAATAGGCCTCGCCATAAACATAACATCTCCTGCAAAGAGGTTCTCAGTGGGGCTTTCTTTAAGGTACTCAATAATATTGGGGATGTTCACAAAGACGTCATCATCTCCCTTGAAGACGTACTGGACGTTCCTGCAGTATTTGGAGAACCACTTCAGGAAATGAGTTTCCTTTAGGGTGAGGTTATAGAAGCTGTCCAGGAAGTCCCATTGCAATATATCTTTGAAGATGTGATCCTCATACTCCAGCAGTTTCTGATGGTTGACCATTTCCTCCTCGTTGGACGCAGCACCCAAGAGGAACACAGTCTTGACCTTCTTGCCATCGATCTCATGTTCTTTACCCCATGTCTTCCGGATCAGTTCCCTACGGTCATGCTGGGTGATGATGGATTTGATAACGATGAGCAGGTGGATGTCCTCCTCGCATTTCTCAGGGTGGTTAATGATCATTGGAAAAAGCCTGCAGTGTCTGTACAGCACATAATGCTGGAATTTGGGTTCCATGGCTTGAAACCATTTGGTGTTAATAACACTGCGATTTGGTGAGCATTTGGAGGTGGTGATGTCCCATGATCTGAGTACTTTCTTCACATTTGTACCAGTGGAGGCCACATCCACGTTCTTCCCATCAGTGCCCAACAACTGCTCAATCTTTGATAACAGTCCCCGCTTTGGGGTTTGCTTTCTGGAGCCATGTTTCTGTAATTCTCTACCCTTAACTTGAAAAATGTCTTGAAAGTCATCTATGCTGAAGTCAGACATCTGGACCACAGTCAACATGATGACAGCCAGGAATATCAAAGCAATCCTCAGGGGTAACTTCATTTTCCTCCTGCAGAGCACGCTACAGACAAACAGAGCAAGACGCAAAATATATGGAGCTTAATTTGGTTATTGCTGCACAACAAAACTTCATCGTTTAGGAAGGAATTTGCTTAATATTACAAAACAATTATGCAGAGTAGTTTCACTGGAAAAAGTAAGGGAAGCATTACGGTATTGAAGAACCAACCATACATTTTTATGTGAAGACTTCCTGGAAGGAAAAAACCGTATCACAGTAATTAATACAAGAATCCATATAAATTTATGTTTTATCGAAAATGTTTACATGCAGGCATTGTCTGGCAATAGAAATGCACGGAAATTCTTTATAAAATTTCGCTATAGGATCAAGCGCGCACGGAAACACAAAAGAACGTCAGTTTCTTCAAGGACTAATATTGATTTACCCTTCTGTGCTTGACGTACTTAGCAATAAGGTCTTAAAATATTAAATCGTTCAAAATATTCAGCGTGAAACTATTTTCATAAAGAAGGGAATGTCACAGTACAATTTATATGCATTGACTCAGATTTCTTTATTATTCAAATAAATCTACGTTACATATGTAGTATATATAAGAACAACGATTACGCTTCAACTAGTCGGTAAGCCTGATTGAGACTGATTTTTGTTATTGACACTGTCTCTCGTCAAGATCGCACATTGAATAAAATATAGTCTATCACACAGGTACTTACATTTCAATTGACACAGGAAACAAGGTTTTATCGATCTGTAGTATTAGCAACGTGTCTGCTGTCTTTACCAGTTATAGGAGTTTAGCTAGAACATACCGGGAGGGCAGCGAGCTCTCGTTCAGATAGCACCTCCCATAGGTGTACTGTATTAATATTTATGATCAACTACATTCTTATTATACAGGATTAGGCCGTCTTTATTTAATTTAAACACAAATTATTAATAGATCATTTGACCTCTTCACACCTCTGTCTCGTGGTCTGAATTGGATTCTAAAAGAATTGAGTTATAAAAGTAGCTATACATGAGTTGGATGCATGTGATTGTCCGCTTACTAAACGAACGCAGTCTCGTCTCGCTGGCAGATGGACGATTCAAGACGTGAATCGCTTTTCTAAGCAAGCACGTCCTTCCTCTCCGTCTGTCTAAGATCCCACTGAACAGCAGTTACTGAGAAAAGCAACTAATTCCCCCATCTTCATAGTTCTGCTTAGCACTGTGGACTGCTATTCCTGATAGCTTAGTTTTGTATAATAATAACAATAATAATAATGCAGAATAGCCACCCATGATGAACAATGTAACAGGATTGATAGGAATGAATGATTCAGAAAAATCATCTGTCGTGCTCAGCGTGCGATCTCGTGTTCAAAATGTGCTCGTGGAACGAGAAATGCAAGCAAGCATTTGACCGATGTAAAACAAAAAGGTATTGTCGGATTAAATAGCAGAATTTTGAATTAAATGCAAGGTGATCCTTGGTGTTACCTAATACTGGGGGAGTTTGAGAGATGACGCACTTTGACTCACGTTGAACTGGAGTACCTATACAAATAACAGACTGTGAAAATAAACTTCAAGTGTTAAATCCTGAATTTGTTAGAAACTTGAAAAGATGACGTTTTTTCCACGAATTGGTCAATTTAAAATGAAGATAATCTAAGCCTACTGTCTCCTATGTGTGAACCAGCGCTCAGTAATTACAATTTTCCAAAATTTTACTGTCCACGAGGTGGCGGTGCATACCTGCTATACAGCGCGTGTACAGCGGGTGTACAAAACCTTTGATGTGAATGACAGTGAATAGAAATTAAGAAGTTCCTAGATACTGATGGGATTTAGACTTATATTTATATACTCAGTGTTGAGAAAAAGCCACATGTAGAATGTTTAAAGCAGGTCTTCTGATATTAAAGTTCATACTTCATAAAGAAGTATTAAAACACTGAAGTCATGCATTTCTAAACAGCAACCTTTGAAAGCAGTACATTGTGGTCCTGAGAGAAATAAAAGAAATGCACCATATATGTATGGGTTATAAACACGTTCTGGAAAGTTCTGTTGTGATTGCACATTTCCTATTAAACTGGATTAAAATTCGGTTATCACGGAATCATATATTGTCAGTGAGGTGCGTGAAGCACAGTCACATGGTGGCCGTACCCTCCTCGGTCAGCCGTGTCTTGAACTCAGAGTAATTTCTGTCCCAATTTCAGGGATAGAGTGGGACTCTCTTTCAACTAGCCAGCCACAATTGGGGGGTGGGGGTAAGGAGTATTTTTTTGTCTGAACAACCCTGAACAATATAGATCTGTATTTAATACAGCAGTCTTGTCTCCAGACCAACAAAAACAAATTGATTTACAATTGAGAAATCAACTGAAAATTCATTCTAGCTTCTGGAAAAAAAAAAAAAAAATTTCAATCACAGATGGACCTACACTGTTGCTACCTCTGTTATGGACCGTGCAGTACAAGCTTTCTTCCTTCCTATAGGATCAGCCTTATAAATCTTTCGGTTACATAAATAACAGCAGTTACTGAAAGTAATACTATATATTTTAACATCACAAATGTAGGCCTACATGAAATTACTCGGCTTACTGCAAATTACTGCCCATAATAACGAGTAAATCTTTACAATATGCAAAAGATCTGCATATATTACAGCACATCTCTTCCTAGATTTCTGCATATGTTGCAACATGCGCGTGAAACGTAAATAAAAAATTCTGACAGTCAATTGTAGCAAAGTTCCAAATTCTGAACATCACCGATGTTTCAATGCCCCTGCTGCCGTCACCCACCCAGTGTGGCTTTATTCAATATTCAGAATGTATCCGTTATTTCGCATTACCCTCTTCCTGAACAGTTTTTTTATTCTTGCCCTCTATCTCGTTCCTCATTTTCGTGCTGCCGTCCATCTTTTCAAATGTATTATGATGCCAGACTTAGTTGCTAAACGAGCTTAATAGATGTTCTGCATAATTAGCCACAAAGTAAAGGGTGTATCTGCATCGCTTGGAGTTGGGGGGCGCTCATTTGCGCCAGAATAACTGAAAATACTTAATTGTGACCATGGACTATGGAACCACGGGGGGCCCAAGTAACATAAAACCATGTAAAATATTTTTGGTCCCCTTGGCGAGCGAAGGCGGATCGCTGTGAGATATCACACGAGAGGCTGCAGTAAACACGACTGGCATCCTCCAAACCAACATTGTACGCGTGTTTTATGCATTTATCACTTACTAGACATTTTGCGCGCCATCTGCTGGCCTTCGCGCATCCCCTGCAGCTTCCGTAAAACTACCCCAAAAAAAAAATTCCATTTAATTTGTAACGCCGACGTCACGATATGTATCGAGAGCATGCCGGGGAAAGTCGCAATGCAGAAGGTTATGTGGTTATTCATGTGGACGTGACTGTTACCCCCCCACATTGTTTGCATGCATTCCATGGTCCATGATTATGACTTTTGAAGTGGTTTATTGCATGTATGCATTTATGCTATCTGCATGTGCACATCTCTCATCATACGCCACGGTACATCAAGGCCCACAGTATTCAGCCTGAAATGTCACCGGTACACCAGGAATTCTCCCTACGCACCTGATAACCACTCTGGCATTGTTGTTCCCTAATAACAGTGATATAGCAGGGGCCTCCTGCAATAGACAGGCACAGAGGACGACCCTGCATTCGCTTTCACACAAAGAAATAATCACACTGCTGATCTTCCTGGGTTAATTAGCCACAACCAATTCCTCTCAGGAAAACGTGCAGCAGCGTCTCACGCAGCAGAAGTTAGTTCAACAGCGGCAACGTTTATATTTCTATGCCACCAGTATTGCTTGTCTATTGTGTGTCACATGTTTCCCATCCTGTGAACTGATCAACCGTAAGTTATAATATGGATCACATACCATTTCAGTCCCGGAAATTAAAAGTCTACGTCACAATGAACCTGAGGTCCAACCCTGGAAGTACAGGGCACTGGACCACCATGGACAGAATGCCAGTCCTTCATTGTGCACACAGAACCAATGGCTGAGTCAGAGGCACCAGTTCCCCATATCACATATGTTTGGACTGCAACAGGATAATGAAGTACCTTCACTATGCCCTTGAGCAGAGGTGGATAGTTCAGGTCCAGAAAGTACAAATCCAACCAATTGGTTGAGTACTTTGTGGGTGCATTTGGCTTGGGTTTAGGTCTGTCTGCAGCGGACGTGACGCGGAGCGCCATCTGCTGGCGGCTGCAGGGCCGGAGTATAAACTGACTGCAGCCAAGTCGGACAAATTCTACTCCTTATAGTTTGCGAGACCTGATTGCAGTGGCAGCACTGCCAGAAGGCTGTAGATAATCTATACAAATATCACCTGCATACACATTACCTCTTTTACAATAACCAACTCCTGATAAAAACTCTTAGCAGTGAAAAAAATAAATACAGTGGCCCTGTGTAAAAAGATAGTGGCGAGGAAAAAGGTCAAATACACGTATTTCAAGGATTCAAAGTTTTTATTGTCATGTACAGAGTACAATGCAATTCTTACTTGAATACCTTCTTCACAGACTAGCAACGCAACATTACAGTAACTAACAATAAATAACTAACTGACATGTACTATTACAGCATTTATGCCATTTATTTAAATTTTATTTTACCAGGTAAATTAACTGAAAACCATGTAGTTCTCACTGCTTTACGTGCTTTTCGGGAGAAATAGCAGATAACGCATCGGAACTGCCTGGGATACAAACGTCATGCGTGTGACTAAAATCTTCAGCCAATAAGGACAAAGTTGAGTCGTCACGGAGGCGGTTCCAGTTTGTGCAGCCGGCTGAGAGGCGCTGCACGATCTGTCTTAAGTCGTCTTGCTCTCGCGAGATTTTTGTATCTTGTGACATGGTGACGAGTGGTGACGTTTTGCAGCGCCGGCTGAAGTTGGACAAAAAAATCTAACCATGATGCATTGCGTCAGGACCAGAATTCATTGCTTTGAGCCAGTGCTGTAAGCGGCTCCATGAAGTCGATTGTACCCTGTGACTGAGACACTTTATACTCACTGGTTGGTTGAAACAAAATCTTGGTCTGGATTTGTACTATATGAACCTGAATTTTCAACCTCTACACTGGAGAGCATGAAAATTCAATACACAGAGAGGGTGTAATTTGCTCTCCACACTGTTCACAGAGTTTTGGCCTGACTTGCTTCTCCTTTTGGGATTCTGGGTTGCTTGTAGCTGGTGGGCCCATAATGCATTGCACGGCTTGCTACAGGAAGTGACACTGTCAGGTCCACAGGAAAGTTTCAGAGGGGCAGACAGGAGCCCTCATCATTCCAAAGAAAGCCGGTTTGTTTGAAGCCAGTTCCCTGTTGTGGCGGTGGTTTTTTTCAGCCTGGTTTCCTGTTTTGACTCCATGTTGGCGCAGCAGGGAGTGCAGCTCAAGGAGACGAGCCACGGCTATGTGTGACCAAATGCAGTCGCGCCATAAGCAAGGTCACATGCCATTGTGCTGATACAATGTCCTGATATCTCTCTGCTTGATTAATTTTCCTGGGGATGCTGGGAATCCTTTTGGGGATTTTAGAATTTTGTCTGAACAGCCAAACAAACAAACAAACAGTCACAACATGCACGATGAATGACACATGGGCTGGCGTGTGGTGAAACTAAAGGGGTTTTATCGGAATTAAACCAACAAGGACTGGAAATGAACAAGATCGTAAGGGGTCAAAATGAGAGAGCTAGCTTACGGCTACAGGCTAACAGGAGGACCAGCGTTAGTAACTCGACTGGGGAACACAGGGCTGGGAAGCATGGATTTATGGAACAAATGAGGGAGCTACGGAGAGGCAGCTGGCAGTAATTAACACAAGGGTTGGGAACGAGAGGAGATAGAAATAAGCAGCAGGCCTGACTTGTTAGGCTCATGCCTGGGAGGAGACAGGAGGGTCAGGTGGAACATGGCGGGCAGGACGTGACACAAACTAATAACAACATTGAAAAAAATGTAGATATGGAATGTGTGCAAAGGAAATGTGGTTAGAAAATAGACATCAGAGGGAGTGGCAGAATAATTAGCTGATGTCACAGAAGTCACTGACTGACGGACGCTTCTCTCAGAGTGCACATGCTGGCACTCATTTTCTAAACCAGGGACTTGTTTGTTTACCAATTTGTCCCCTGGGGGTGGGCAAGGTCACATTGACCTTTGTGAATCTCTGGGCCCATGCAGTGAGATTCAGACTCAGGTCGGACCAAAATAAGAAGCCATGTGTTTCCTAAACAGTCTGACATATCCGAAGGAACTGAGAAGCCTCAGGAATGGAAGTTTAGGGATGCATTGTGCTGTATTTTTTTAAAGCTGGAGTAGAATGACAGAGACTCTCCACCATTTCTGTGAGCTATTTGCCTGCATTGGTTTTGAGCTTAGTTATTAAAATATTTCTCTGTGAATTCCCCCAGATATATATAGTTCTGTGTTCAATGGTTGTATAGTATAGTATAGTATAGTATAGTATAGTATAGTATGACATAGTATATTATAATCATCATCTGTATATTACAGAATAGTTATTTAGTGTCCTGTGCTATCTGATATAATATAGTCCATCCATCCATCCATCCATCCATCCATCCATCCATTCTCCACCCCTTTTTGTCCTATGCAGGTCCTCGGGGGTCTACAGCCTATTCCAATGGCTATGGGCACAAGGCAGGATTAACCTAGGATGGAGTGCTAACCTTTCTCAGAGTACAGTATAGTATCATATCATATATTATTGTATCGTGTGATATAGTTACTTAATGTTTTTTATGATACTTATGTCATTATGGAGGCAGCTACTTAATTTATTTGTACTTGTGTAGCTCAGCTGCACAATGCCAAATAAGAAACCTTTATTCTTGATCACTGGAGTTTTTACAGTGGCCCAGTCTGGATTAGTCACTGACGTTAATCACTGCGTTTTTTAGCTGGATCTACCCTTTGTAATCCTGTTGCTGCTTCAGTCTCAACACTGAGGTGTCCCTCTGCCAGGCTTAACATCCTGCTTAATGGCATGGTGCCCTTTAATACAATAAAGTTCCAGAACTATCTGCATCACCATTAATGATCCATATCGGCTGATGAACAACATACAACCTCAGTTGGGGAGGGGTGAGAGAGAGAGAGAGAGAGAGAGAGAGAGAGAGAGAGAGAGAGAGAGAGAGAGAGAGAGAGAGAGAGAGAGAGAG
>JAODJX010000047.1:11414243-11431211 GCA_026776945.1 Isichthys henryi
GGCACAACGTGTCCCCACCCACTGGGGTGGGCGCGTAAATGGTCTTCGTCCATTTGGTGGCTAGTTGGGACGGACCTCTTAGCAGATTTTGCTGCTAACTTGGGGGGTTGGGGGGCTCAGTATATTTTGCTGCCTACTGGCGGAGGGGGGGTCTGGTTGGTATATTTTGTCAGCCTTGTGGATGTCGAAGCAGACCTCTCAAAATGCCTGACCTTCTTGGTGACCAGTCCACACCTGGTGTGGAGGGACAGGCGGCCTTGTTTCGGCTTGGTGCTGGTGGGGAGGCCAGTACTAAGCTTGGACAGTGTCATAGAGAAGATGTAGTGAATTCCTGGTCGGAGGATCTTTTTCCTCTGCGCTTGGGTCATATAAGGTAAGTGGAGCACTGCTCAGCTGCTCAGCTCACATGGAATGTCTGCCTCTGGATGGATCCTCTGTGGTCTGCCAATGCAAACAGTCTTCCGATCTCCTGCTCCCCAGTGAGCAACATGCAGCAAGCCAAAGTGTGTGCAGGTCCCACAGAACTTCTGGCTTGGACATACACGACGTGCTTGTTTCACTACGAAAGCCCCACCCAAACACACCCCAGAGGCGTGACTCACACTCTGTGACTTCAATTACACCTGCTGTCTTATCAAGCTTCTCTCAAATGGGAAGTCTCCACAGCGCCCTCTGCAGGATTATTGTCAGGCACCTCATCTGCATTTTTGCCCTGTGACAATACTGAGCCTTGCTGGTCTGGTGTAGTTTGCCAGTTCAGAAAGAATGCCATGCCAACAGCTTGCCTTCATCCATGCGACTTATGACCATGGACATCAGTTGACCTTAGCGATTTGTTGACATTACCCACCTAAAAGACATTAGAGATCAACGGTGCATCTTGGCAGGGGCAAGATGGATGGCATCGGTGGATGCAAGCATCAGAGATAAAAAGAACTGAAACTGTGTGATTTACCACTTAATGCAGGAAAAAAAATCACACATTTGGGATCCTTCGCCGTGATAATTTCATTAATACGTCATTTCAAGCATTGATTTATTCAATACACTGAATGCCCATTACATAATAACACGTGTATCACAGATTGGGAGTGACATATTTGTTGCTAGACAGATTTAACTGGATTACAGAGCTGGATTTAGCCAACTCTAGCCGTGCTTCAGCGTGTGCATACATGAGGATCATCAGTAGGAGATCAGTGCCAACGCACATTTTGACCTCAGCAAGTGGACAAAAGAGACAAACTCATCTCTGGGGTTCCAAGTTGCTGTGAAGTTTATTTAAATCCCAGCTGGCGCTAATTACACGCTGGCGCTGGTCTCAGTCATCTGCATCAAACACGGGACAGCACTGGTGTGGCAAGGATGTCATAGTCAGCATTCGACCATCATTCTTTTGTAATTAGTCTAGTCACATCATTCTTGGGTTTCTTTAATAATCTACAGTACCAGTCAAAAGTTTGGACACGTCAAGCTGCATACGAAGGAGAGGGACAGAATCACCTGACCTAAACGCAGTAGAGATGGTTTTGGAGGAGTTTGACCAGAGAGTGAAGGAAAAGCGGCCAATGAATGCTCAGCATATGTGGGACCTCCTGCAGGACAGCTGGAAGAGCATCCCAGGAGGCCTCCTCATGGAGCTGATGTAGAAGAGAAAGTAGGGTGAACTACTCTGTGAAGCAACTGGGGTAAACGGCCCAAATGGTGGGATTACTCTGCCGAGCATGGGACTTGAACTGGCAACCTTCCAACCCACAAAGCTGCCCCCCAAGCAAATTATAATTTTTTTTTGTTTAATACATTTTTGTTCAGTGCATAATTCCATACATGTTATTTTATAGTTTTGATGTCTTTATAATTATTCTAAAATGTAGAGAATAGTGCACATAAACCGTTCTATGGGTAGGTGTGCCCAAAGTTTTGACTGGTACTGTATATGTATGATAAGAAAAGGAGAGGATTGGATTTTTAATAATTCTGAGATCATATATGATCTCAAGGTTCCAGCTGGTTTGATTTTGACAACCTCTGGTCTGAAGTGGATCTTCTGATGTTCAAAAGGCAAAGGCACTGATATTTGTTCCCAGGGGACGAAAACGTTCGTACGCTCAGCTAGCATTTTCCCCACTTCCTGTCTTCAAAAGGAATGCAGCAGGGTACAATTTACTCTCAGTCAGTTTTAACCCCCCCCCCACCCCCAGCATTTTGAGCTTGGTTTGTATATGGACTTTTCCTCCCTCTCAGAGACATCTGCCTGAAAACCTTCAGAAAATGGGGAGGGACACTGGCTTTTGGAAAATCGTAATTCTCAGTTAGGACAATATTTACTTTATCAAAGATCTCATTGAAACATTTGTCGGTCCAGGTGGTGGCTAGTTTAGGGTGGGGGGTGGGAAAGGTTTGCACACCCACACCGCATGTTTCCCCGGCTTCTAAGGAGCAACAATCTTCAGCAGACCTTCCCCACTTCAGCTAGCTTCCTGTGCCCAAATCAGTGGACACTTCGCCCTGCTCCACTGGTGTTGCTTTGGAGACAGAGACAGAACTATAAGTACTGATGTGATTGGACAGCGATGGGATTAGGTATCAATATGAAGAAACACTGAGAGACCCTTAGGTCTCGATGTGATGGGACACAGACAGAACCACAGGTTTAGATGTTATGGGCATGGATATAATGAGACCTATAGTATGTATACAGAGTATTGTGCCACCTAGTCTCAGCCTTAGTGTCACTACAATAATAGTCTATTATAACACCTGACCTGACTAAAGAATTGCCTTTTGTATGACTGTGAATGTGACTGTGTACCAATGTGATGGTTTGGCATCCCATTCAGGGAATTCCTGCAGTTGAACTGGCTGATGGGAAAAGACTCTAGAATTTCTTCAGGCCTGGTCTAAGGTAATGATACACCGGGCAACTTGAGTAATGTTGACAGGCAACTGCCAACCAGGTGAGACAAAGGGCAACTCATCTGGATGTGGATGATCGCGAAAAGTTGCCCACTGCCAAAGAAAGTTTTTCAAATAGAAATGTGTTGCTCAGTATCAATAGAAAAGTGCCCTCGGGGCACTGGTCAGCGACACTGCCCAGCGACATTGCCCAGCGACATTGCCCAGCGACACTGCCCAGCGACACTGCCCAGCGACACTGCCCAGCGACATTGCCCAGCGACACTGCCCAGCGACACTGCCCAGCGACATTGCCCAGCGACACTGCCCAGCGACACTGCTCAGCGACATTGCCCAGCGACACTGCTCAGCGACATTGCTCAGCGACACTGCCCAGCGACACTGCCCAGCGACATTGCTCAAAAAGTCGTCTTGTGTATCATCGCATTTAGACAACTACTGCCATTTGGTACATATAAACTTTCAAACGCAATGTTAAATGATTTCATTGTAGATCTGACTATTGGAAAAATGATCATGCTCCATTATTTACCGACTATTCAAGTGTGTTTCCATTGGCTTTTAGAAATAATAATGTAATTGCTTCTTAACAAAAGCCCATAAATTCAATGAACATCACTATATGTAAGAGGGACTATTTCAAAGTGTGCTCAAAGATTTGTCTTGTTAAAACAACGACCCCAGGCGTGATGTAAAGCACAATGCGCCTGTAGGACTGCTGGGACACAGTTTTCTTGCGTCAGTGAACGGCCGTGCAGCTTTTCAACCACAGTCATAATTGGCTCTAAATCCAAAGTTAATATAAACCCTAATTACGGAGTGCTGAAATATGCTGTAAGCCATGCAGTTTATTCCCAGTTGAAGGTGCACTGTTCTGAATGTCGCAGCATGACCATGTCTTTGTATGTATGTGTGTGTGTGTGTGTGTGTGTGTGTGAGAGAGAGAGAGAGAGAGAGATAAGCTGAACATGGAACAAGACAGTGAGCCAGACAGAGAGTGAAGATCTTACCCTCTGTGTTTACAGCAGGAAGGACGAAAGATACCCACACCAGAGCAACTCCCAGTCTAGGACTAGAAGAAAATTACATTGATTTTTATCAGCATACCTCTCTAATTGAAGAACTCTACAAAGCTGTTGTTTAAAATCTCTCAGTCATTTACTTAGCTGTTCCTTCCATCCAAGGCTTTTCAGCTATTAAGTTGAACAATTTCTTCAAGTCCTGCTGAAAAAAAAAAACAACGTGTGACCACACGTGGTAGACCAATGTACAATAGTTGACCAGCTTAAGGTATGTTTTCATACGACAGTTTGATGGTTTAGCTGGTCATCCCAGCATTTGATGGTCATTCTAGTTGGTTTGCTAGGCTGGCCACACCAGTATAACTAACTGGTGACCCACCCAGAGCAGCAAGATCTGTGACATTTGCTATGTTACTGCAAGCTTCCATTCTGGACGTGAACTGTCAGCATTTAGTCCTTAAACACCCCACATCCCACAGCTTCTTGCACTTCAGTGTATACAAAGCAATTGACATTTTTCTCAATGATCCCACAGAAGTTTTAATCCTACAAGCTGATGCAACAGCCTCTTCTCCACAGACCCCGTTCCTGAAGCACTAAACTGATCAATGACAGCGTTCAGCTAATGCATGTCTGTCAGTGAGCACTGAGACATTTAGACTTGCTCCCAAATGGTGGTGGGGAGAGTGTATAGCTATCTTCGAAGGAAGAGGGGGGAACATTTTGTTCATCTGTTCCCTATGTATGTCCACTACAAATACCCTGTTCTGTGTTTTCTCTAACCCAGCAATCTCGCTTAACCCAAATAACCATCACAGCTCTTGATCAATCAACAATTGTCCACATATTTTTTCCCCCTAAAATATTTTTTTGTTTCATTTCCCTTGCCATTTCTTGTACTCCAAATGAAATTGGCCTTTCTTCTCTAATCAATTCGCCACATTGTTCTGGTTGGCTGGAACGTTATTTAAATCCAACCACTTCTAGATGACTACTGGGCATCGCACCCAGGGGTGATTATTAGATTTTCTACAGTCAGGGACCATAATTCCTTGAGAGGGCCCAACCTGATCATTAGCCAATGATAAGCTTTAATTCTGTTAGTGATAGGGGAAGACGGACTACGGGGGCCAATCAGCTTTCATCTGTGGCCAGTACCTCTGTGGCACTGCCCCTATGTATGCCTCTGGTCACACCCCTATGCAGTTCCCTCCCAGAAAAGCTTTGCATATTTTTTCACACATCTATCGAGTTGCAGAATTCACTGTTTAAATGTGAAGGCATTTAAATTGTAGGGGTTTGTGTTTATATATTATTTTAAGTCAGAGGAAACATTTGGTGTGAAAAAAAACGATGTTCGTAGCATACGGACGGGCTAAATTATAAACCAACGGTTTTTGTTTCAGATGTTACGCAGTGATGATGGATGTAGTTCAGCGAACATTTTGTAGTTCAGTCCAAGCTTTGCTCACTTTGTTCCCGCAAACCTTTGACAACGTCCCAGTCAAGGCCATCGGTTTTCAGTTTGTGTTTAGGATGATATGTTGCGGGTCAGAATAACCCAGATGCCACAGAACTCCTTCAAATCAGAGACCCGCAGTGTGAGTTTAAAAGGTGTTGACTACTGGACTAAGGTGGGTGCAAATGTAACAAAGAACAATTAGTTTGTGTAAAGTGTCCCTTTTTTGTTGTGGATTCTTCTCTACTGAGTATTGGTGAATAATACTAACAACAATAGTAATTTAATGGTTGCTAATCCCTGGGGCAGTGGTGGCCTGATGGTTAGGGAAGCATGCTTGTATTTGAAAGACTGCTGATTCGACTCCCTGACTAGCGTGGAACCGCACCCAGGGGCTGAATTAGGTGGCCCCTACGATGTCACATATGGGCTAACATCTTGTTGTGTTGTGTCATCTCTGGTCAACAAATTCTAGTAAAAATGAACAATGTAAAATTTTAGCACCTGTCGTGGGTTTTACTGTACAAGAAGTTGTCACATCAGCTGCCTGATTTCCCAGCTGTTCTGGGTTATCCAAACACCGATCTGTGTCAGCGTTCTAACACACACAGTGTTCCATCCTGCCCGGACCTCACCAGGTTCCGGGGATGGGGGTGGGGGGGCACCAGCCTTCAAGCGTGTCCTGTTGCTGAATGCTGTTAAAGTAACTGCCCCTATGAAACCAAGGCGGCCACTAATACCAAAACAATACATGGCACAATGAATTCAACGTGTTATTGTTTCTTCTCACAATGCTTCTCCTAACCCTGACCACAGATTAACCCCTTGTATGATGAAACCAAACCATGGTGACTTTTTTCATAGCAGGAACCAGCATGTGTCACCTACAGAGCTGACCATTCATGGTGAGTGGGGAAGCAGCTTCTTCCCCCAACCCAGTTTGAACTTAACATCCATGTTATTTGATCACTATAAAACTCAACTCAACGTTTCGCATATGATCTGCCCCACCAGCATCACAGAACCCAGAATTCCTCACATAGGGGATGGTTTTTCCAAAAGCTAAGCTATATTTACAGTAAGAGGAGATAACTGTGTTTATATACTCAGTATGCCTTTGGTCACGATCACATTTATGTTTCTAGTTATTATACTTGTCGTCAGAGATGTATGATAAAGTTTGGCACAATGCACCATTGCATCAGACAACCTATACATACAGTACTCCGTAAAAGTAAAAAAAAAAATGTTTAAATGATCTTTATGTTGGTGTAAAACTATGACATTACATCTCTCAACGTGTGTCAGCTGAGCCATTTCAGAACCCCTCCTAAAATCACCCCAATATTTCTAACAACTGTCCAATTCACCCACGTGTTGTTTGATTCCACCACTGCCAAACCTTGTCTAGCTAATCAATATCACATTGAGTTATTTAACAAATTAGGCTAATTAACTCATTTAATAAGGTTTCAGAAATGAAGCGGGATTCTTCTAGCTATTAAACAATGTATGAGTAACTTTTTGGAGAACAGAAGACATTCTTGTTACTTTTCTTTATGTTAACTGTCATTAATTTGCATATGCTGTAATGTTAAATTGCGTTATTTTTTTATCTGAGCAGATAAATACCTACTACCTGGATAAATAGCTTTAACCATTGACTCCTAAAGACTTTCGCACCATGCTGTGTATCTTTTTGGGAAAATCACTGGTGGTGTTGTGAGACGGGAGGAGACTGGCGCTCGCCAAACTGGACGTAGGAGAGAGCACGGTTAGCATGCTCAGTGGAGGTACTTCTCCTCGAAAGTCTGCCCACCAATAATCTGCACTGGTCGCTAGGGATATGATACATGGAGAGCGTGAACCACAGAAATCGCCAGGACTAATCCCCCCCCCCCCCCTCCAACACACACACACACACACTATGTAGCTACATCATATGCTGCCAAATCTCTCAGGAGGAATTTCCAGAATTTGCCCAGGACTTACAAAATGTGTACATAGCTTATTTACCTCAATTGTTTGAGTAGCCTACTCTCCATTTAGGGAAGACAAAGATTCGCTTCTGTACCCTGTTATCAAATATACACGTATACAGTGTTGGGTGCTGAGTCTTGTTATAACTACTACCTGCAACATTTCAACATTTAAATATGTGAATCTTGGACTCATTACTGTAATAACTTTCAGACTGTGAAATCTGTTATTCACAATGACACCATTTTCTATAGTAACCTACTTTCTTACATGATATCTCTATTCTGCTGACACCGCAGCAGTTTGACCTCGCTTTCAGACTTTATTGCCGATGGTACATCTGTGTCATTTCACTTGCAGATGGTTGGTGTCTGAAAGCCGCTGCTTTCCACCCCACAGAGCTCCTCTCTGGCCCTCCTTCTCCAGGGGTGTTTGTTTGGTGATTTACTGGGCACTTTCTATTCAGGCATGCTGCTGGATCCACCTTGCTGGGCTCAGCATTGCTGGGGTGTTTCAGTTCACATGCTGGACACCTGTGATCGAGGTTTAACACTGATTACGCCATTTCATTACTTCATTTAATTTCATTTCACCATTTCATTATATGATTTTCAGTGAAATCGGGTTGAGAAACTTCCTCTGTAACTGTCATCTGTCGTGATTCCAGTTGGTTCTTAATTCAGTTTAAGTAGTAATTAGTGGTTACATTCTGATGGATTATTTTTTTTTTTTTGTTCCTCTCATGGTCTCGTTTGCCGTTCTGAAAATTTCAGGTAATAGAAACCCAGCTATTATTCTGCATTAAATCATCTCAATCAGGGCACTAAAGTTTCAATTTCCTGCGGAGAGTACGTGGGCTTTTTTTGTTTGCTGAAACACGCAAAGAAAGTGGGTAACTTGGTGGGACTTCCCACGCTTTCCGATAGACGTCGTGTCCCAGACACTCGACGGGGAAGCCTGTGTGTGTGTGGGCAACAGCTGCCTTCATGTCTCGCGTGGGGTTCCTGAGTTTGTTGTCGGGTTTGTTCAGCATCCTGTGAGTGAACATTATTCTGATTGATGTTACTGTAAACTGGATTTCCCCAATTCTGGTCTTGGAGGCCGCAGTTGCAGCACAGTATGCAGATTCCCCTGCTCATACACCGTAACCCTAACCCTCATCAGCTTATTCAGCTGACCAGCTCGTACCATGTTCCAAACTATCCAGGGGTGTCAGAGGGGCAGGGATACCATGAGAGATTCAGGGGCCCCAACCCAGGAGCCCTGGATGTCGAGCTACTCTCCTGAAACTGGTCCTCCCAGACCAGGACTGGGGAATTGTGTTCTAAACCCTGCATCTCGAGAGATGGTAACTGTGTACTGTAAAATGTGTCACTCAGTGTATTTTGTTATCTTGGTTTTGTGAAATTTATGCGGTTCCTGGTCCAGAGGATACAACCAGATTAAGGACAATGCTGCCCCCCCCCACCCCACCACTGCCCCTGGAGTACTTTTGCCAGCTGCTCAGTTTTAGTCTATTGGTCTTATCAGCCAGACGGAATGGAAAGTGTTTACACAGCGACTCCCACGGTGATGTGGGATCTCCTGGCAGATAGAGCCACAGTCCCAGTGTGCTGCTGATCGAAGGGCACATGTCCAAACCTCACTCAGTCCACTTTTTGTTGTTTTTGAGATGAGACCAGTGACCTAAAGTCGGGCTTCTTCAGCATACTGCATGTTTCAGTATTGGGAACCAAAACTCACTCAGTCGTCATGAAACACAGAGACTAACTTCCGTTAAATTTGCAATACTCACCAAGTCCACAGACATTTTCTTGAAAATGTTTCCTGTGGACTGAGTGAGTTTTGGAACTTTGCTATTTAATTAAGATAGTTGGCAACATACTCCTGGATGAAAATTTTACAACTATTGACATTATTAACTTATATATAAATAAACATATAATTAAATATAATATAAAATTAAAGATATTGTTCAAACTCAAACAACTCAATTTTTAACTGGTGTTTCGAGTCATTCATCCTGTAGCCAAATATTCAGTTAAGGAATGAAATGTTTGGGAATAAGCATCTTACATGCAACAATTATATTTGATTTTGCATGCTGAATTAATGTCTGCTTCCGGCAAATGGCAACTTGTATTACTTGTGTTAATGAGTACAATCACCACTTCTGTGTTGGCAAGATGTGTTCATGCACAGCTGCTATCCTGCATATCCTTCCCTTCATTTTGATTGATCCTGATTAATTTTGCAGTGTGTTGTTTTGGTTTGGGCACACATTATGGTTTACTGTGTTTCTGTCTCTGAATGCGGATGATTAGAGAGCACAAACTGCATATAACTGACCTGTGCGGTTTGTGTATTCCATACGTGACAGCATGCTTAGGTGCCATGTTTGCAACTCCGTACGCCTCCCTGTCAGGGGACGACAGAGTTATTGGGGTCCCTTTGGCTAAATATAGCCACTCCAATGGCCTATGTACCTTCTGAACAAAGGCTGAGCTCCTTAATTTATAATGCTACGTCGTTCTTTATTCCTTTTTATCGTCGCACGATTCTGAGTTACTTATGCGAGCGCTGTCAGACTAGTCAGTTCGAAACTGTGCTTAAGGACGTCGTAAGCTGACAAGGGAAGAAAACTTCATTACAAATGAATAGAAAAATTCCTCCAAATAGCCTCGTTGAATATTCATGCAAGTGAAATACCAAAACGTTGAATAATTCCTATCAAGTCCTTTCCCTGGTCGGGACGTGTTTTCCATTCTCTATAATGCCCTCTGGTTAAAAAAAAGATAGCAAAAGATAACAAGCATGATCCCTTGGGTTTGGTGCACATCTATATGGGCAGCATTTCTTGTTTCTTGCTTAATTTATCAACATGAGAGTGGGCGTTCCTGTATATATTAGGAAATGTAATTGGATGTAATGCAAATGCGAAATGCTTCAAATACATCTGGTCCAGCTAACATTAATATCTTATCGTTTACATATACCAAGCACATGCATGCTACTGCATTGTATAAAAGTAGAGAATGCTGAAATCTACCAGTCTTTTCACGTTTCAAAGATTGGTTTAAGAGAGCAGCATATTTTGAACCACCATTGTCATTTTCTGGGACCCAGGTGAAGACATTAATGAAGTGAGTGGGATATAAAGATCAAGAAGTTTACTCCAGTGCTCAGCTTTGCCAGGTTCTTGTCGGGAGCCGGCCTGCTTGCATAAGATTTCTGGAGTTTCATTTTGGCTCCAGATTCCTTTGGGTTTTGTTCAGCATTATGATTAAAGAGTATTTCACAATGCAGCTAAACTGAGATCAAAACTAGGATAAAATGTGCATATTCAAAAGAAGAGTCTGATTTTCATATTTCTAACTACTTTCCCCTTAGGGGTAAAGGAGGTTAAAATGTGTATTTGTTACCAAAATGCCACCAGTTCACCTCCCAGGAGACTCTGCTGTATTCCTAAGCATTATGGGAAAATGTGGTGACCAGTTTTCCATTCAAGGTCAATAATCTTTCTTTATGTGCTGAATAATTAGGTATTTTTAAAACAATTTTGTTTCATTGATGGGATTTATGCTCATAATTCAGAATCTGAGGGTGTACCCAGTATATTATATAGCATTTGCTACATTCTGGAAATGTTTCTAGCTGTAGAGAATATATGTTCGGTATAACAATTAATAAAGCATTACAGCATCTTCCATTGACAGTCATAAGGCATTATAGTGTTGATTATAATACTTCATAAGCTCCAGTGACGCTCTCATCTATAATGCACTATAACAACCTTCATAATGCATTATAGTGGTTGCTATAAGAATTAAAGATGTTTTGTAGTGCATTATGAAGGTATCTAAACTGATTATAGATGAGAGCTTCATAAAGCATTCATAATGCATAATAAACATGGTTATAATGTGTTATGCCTTTTTATAAATACAGTATTTATAGCCATTTTTATAATGCTTTATGAGGGCATTGAAATGTGTAATGAATATGTCCATAGATTCCTTTATACAAGGCATTCATAAAAAGTGTCACTGAATACATGTCATTAAAAGTTTGAAAGGGACAGTCTAGATATTTCAACTATATTTTACATGTCTGTTGTCTGGATTTTTTTTCAGAGTGTTTCATTTTAATCACACTTCTGTGTGAAAGCCAGTAATGTGATTCACAATACTGATAAAAATGATCCATTATAAGGTTATTCTGTGTTTAATTGTGGTTTATTTGTAGTTTTGCAGATACTCAAAAGAAGGCAACAATCTCATCTAAACAGCGAGTGGCACAAGTAGGAAATTCCATCAATGAGCTGGTAAATTTAGGCAGTTGAATGTTTGCAGTATGAGCATTGTGTGTTTTCCTGTTCTTCTGAATAAAACTCACCTAAAACAAGTCTTCAGCACACAAGAGGTTCAGGTAGTGAGTCTTGTGCTGCTAAGTGACTTTCACGCATTGTCTGAGTCACGTAAACAAAACAATGCAAAAGCCATGGGTGTCGTTAGGTCCGACCGAAGGCCCCGAGTATTTTTAGCTTAGCCCTGAGTATTTTAAGCTTAGCCCCAAGTATTTTAAGCCTATCCCTGAGTATTTAAATAGCTAGAAACTCCCCTGGCAAAAGCATAACTGTTCCATCCATCCATAATCCTACTGCTTCTCATAGTCAAGGGCACTCGGGACATGAACTTTTACCCAATCAGCACAGGGCACAAGAGGGCAGGGTTTACTCTTGGATGGGATGCTAGTTACTTTACTGTTACTCCTCTAATATTAATTAGTCAGGGGTGACAGTGAGCTAAGACATCAGCACTGGTTTCTTCCTCTTTGTCATGCAGTAGCAGGGCCTCATTGCTGTGCCTCTTAACCACTGTGCAGCACAGAGTTTCCCACCATGAGCTTGCATTTTGTTTGTTTAAGACCTGGTTTCCTGTGCGCGGCACAGCATAGCCGGCCTGTGGCTGACTCGGGACGTCCGGTGTTCTTCTTCCTGACGCAAAGAACGGCACTGACGGCATAACGCTGACTGAAATCCCCTCCCCAATGAAACACCAAGAAAACACTAAACATAAATATTTGGCTTTTAACTCTTTATTTTTTCACACCAATTTATTCCGGTGTGTAAATAAGACTCTTTGTTTTGCTTTGCACACGTGCAGTAGGTTCCACTAACCATTCTGAGGAAAAGGAGAAATGTCTTAACATAAATTACTGAATATGGCGATCTATGTAAATATTAATGGCCTGCATTCACAGGAAGCAGTATCTAATTATAACTAAGATCAGGCACATGCAGACGGTGGAGGCTGGGGTTGCTTGGGCACCCGGCCATTTTGCACAAACTATTTAACGTGAAATTGTGTGTGAGCTACAAAGGTACTGAGTGCTCCTTTTTAACCTCAGAGCACCTGCCCTTCAACACATCTCTACACAGGCCTACGCAGCAGATAACATCATTCTGTTATGTTATGTAGTTTCTGTTTAATTTTTAGCAATTTAATTTCTCGGCATAGACGGAAAGTGGTAGAGCTATTTTATGTGTCTGATCTTTAGAAAACCCCACACGAATATGCATTAATTATGTATTAATGTCCTCAAAATGATCAAAGCATGTTCCAAGTATTAATGGTATTCAAGATAAACAAACCATTACTTCAGCAAAACGGTACTGAAAATGGTAACAGAAAGTGTTCGATGTTTGTCTTTTATTTCATTTCAGTTAGTTTCAGAACCAATGCTAATATTTTTTGTGTTGTTGGATGTTTTTTATTTCACTTTTCTATCTTATTTAAGTTCACAAAAGAGTTTTTAAATAGGTTTAGTTAACAATAATAAACCTGCTTTTATCAGAAAAAAAGTAAACAAGTCTAACACATAACACCCACCTCACTAATCCACCTGCAATACAGTCATTTCCTGAACCGTTTATTCTAGGCAAAGGCCCTGTTTGATCTGTATAAAGGTGAAACCACAGCCACTCTTTTGCAGGGCGTAGTTCACACCCCATTTACCAGCACAAGACATGTGTCAGTCAATAAACAGCGTCTCTGGTTACTATTTACATCATAAACACAGCTCGTGAGCAAACAGCGCAGGATATTTTTGTTTATTTTTTTTTTGCAATTTTTTTTAATCCAAATTCTGTCTGCTTAAACCGCAGAAGAGGAAAGCTCCTTGGGGGGGGGGGGGGTTACACATAAAAAAGCCTCATTTGATTTGCTATGCAGCGGATCCTCCACTTTGGATGCCAGAGTGTTTCTCAAACCAGACATGTTTAAATGAACACCCGGTGCTTGTAAGTGCCAATTCACTTACCAATGGACAAAGTCTCGGGTGCAGGGGAGGTACTGGAGGAGGTGGGGGGGCAGAACTTAATACTTTAAATATAAGGGTCTTTTTTTGGCGGGGGGGGGCAATGACACCACATCCTCCGTATCGTATATCTCCCCTCTGTGCCCAGTTTATATAACCCTAAAAAATGTCATTCATAATAAACTGTTGTCACTTGATGTCACAATGTCAGGACAAAATTATATATAACAAAGTTTAAAATAAGATGGAGACAAATGGCAACATCACCCAAATGCAAGCATTATTTAGCAGATGCTTTTGGCCAAAGGGATGCGTTTTTTGTTTTTTGTTTAAAAAAACAGGGTCTGACAGTCCTGGGAACAGTTGGAGGTTAAGGGCCTTGCTCAGGGGCACAATGGTGACATCATCCTGCTGACCACAGACCTTCTAATCACATGCACAGCTCCCTCAGCCACCCAGGTAAGCAGTAAGCTGATCCAACAAACCAGATTGCCGGTACCAAGCAGGCAAACACAACCAAACCCAAGGTTCACCAAAGGAGCATCGATAGGCGTGATCTTAAATGCATTAATAGATTACTAGGTTAGTAGGTCATCTGAAGGTGGGTGTAGCTATGTAAGGTGCCCATGCCAGTTGCAGGTAATCTGTGGAACAGAATATGTACCAGATGAAATTAAATGATACTTTATTTACGCAAATACAAGTACTTGAATGCTTCTTAGTTTTCACATATTCCATCTTGCTTTTCTGAACATAGACAGATGAGAGCAAAACTTGGGGCCCAAGCGCGTGGCCAGGCCATTTATCTGGGTCCAACAGGAGGTTTGGGGCCTCGCTGAAGGGCTCAATGGTGATGTGACTATTCTACTGAGGATTGATAGTCAAACCGACAACTTTCCGGTCACAGATGCCTAAAGTTCAAGGGTAGCGTCTGCCTCTCAGCTCTACAATGCATATTTAGCATATCTACGCGTGCTTAACTGTCCTGTCAGGTACTTATGAGGCAAGAACTATGAAGGACAGGGCACAGAGATCCTTGAACACAGACAGCATCAGAGCAGTACAAATGCTGCGATGAAAGCTGTTTTGCCACTGTGGTGGTCAAGGTCTCCGTTCATGCATAAATAGGTGCGATTATGAAGGAGGAAAAAAGAGAAACATTTCAGTCCAAGAAATGAGTTTTCACGTTTGCCTTCCCCTAGCAGTTAGATCGCATAACAACAGCCCTGCTCTGTTCATTTCCTCATGAGAAAATTTGGGGGGGGGGGGGGGGGAGTTGTAAATTGCACATTTCTTGGAAACCAAATGTTCTCAAAAAGCAAAGCACAACAAAGTGGACATAACAAATCTACCAAAACAACATAACATATACATTTATATATTTCCCCTCTGTTGCTGTATTGAATGCAAAAGCAATTCTGGAGGCATGGATACCATTGAATAATAGATTAGAATAGTTTTGTTGGCGTAAGTTTTATCCATCACACATCAAAGGAAACAATACAGAAGCTGCTGGACATGCTAATTTCCCCACATGGCCACTTTTTAATGTATAATGACGATTTGCCGGGATTATGGCAGACAGACTCTGCATTCTCTATTCAGAGCCATCTGGTCTAATGTCAGAAGTGAGGCGAGTCGGCATATTTCTCTGTGTATCATTCATTACACATACTTCAAAAAATGTGCTTGAATCACAGATGTTAAGTTCAGAATTTTGTTTTCCCAGTAGCTTTCAGATTTAGGGCGATTTCAAGGCCCCAGCAAGAAAAGGGTGGTTCCAGAATCATGCTGAAAAACTAGGATGTGAAAACAAATATATTTCCTGTATTCAAAATATCAAACCAGTACTTTTTTTCCTTTCAAAACTTCCATTTTTTGACAAAAGCCTTTCTTCTCTTAAACCTTAACTATTGCATCAGGCATTTTTTCATTTGTGTGCCAGAGGAAAAAAATGGAACTCATTACTCATTCATAAGATTTTGTCCATGAACAGTTAATTCACAAAAGGAAAAACATAAACCAAGTGCACACCAAGTGAATGACAGTTCCTCACTTTCTTCTTTGAATTACCCTAAATTCTGATGCATTTGCCACGTAAATTTCTATTCTTGGCTGGAAAGAAGATAGTTAGAGTCACACAAACGTTATCAGGAAGGAAACTATCTGTCATAATCAGAGGTGGCGCTTGATGCCTGACGACTGAGTGAATGAAACAAGACGGGACAAGCTTCAACAAATTGAAAACATGAAAGAACCTAATATTTTACTGATATATCAACGGGAGTTTCTCACAACTTGCACAGGTCAACCGACTCCAAATTGTCTAGAAAACACGAAGACAAGCCCTTCTTCACTGAACTCATAATCTTCTGAACCTACAATGTCTGGGATGAAGCGAGTTCATTAGGAACCGTCCAACATCATCATCAGAGTCGGTGAGGTGTTGACATCTATGGCTGAAAGGGTCATAACAGCAATTTATTGAACAGAAGCTTGTCGGAACAGTAAGAGGCTGTTTGCAACACGTTCTGCCCGCATTTCATTCTTTTTGACTGATTTTTTTCCTGGACCTCTTCACACTTACATGTTAACTGAAGAACATCTGACTGCTCATTGTGCAGCGTGCTCTTCTTTCACGTGGTCTTCTGTCACGTCAACTGATCGCTCCGTGAGCCAGAGTGCCCATACTTTCCTCAAAGCAATGTCTACCACTTTATTGGGAAAATTTAGTTAGAATAGTCTCTTTAAGGGTACTACAGCCTTCAGCTTACAAACTCACAACCTGAACCGCTATCCCATAAACTCCCAGCTCTCAATATCAGTCGAAACAAGACATATTTTTGCGCAGTCATCATTCTCGGTCAGTCTGTTAGGGGCGAACGAGAAATGGACTGAAATCAAAATAAGTTAATAGTCTCCCTCCTATATCTACTAAACAACAGAAAAAACAGGAATTAACAGCTGTTAAGTGGTTTTTGTAGTAGGTGAAGCACTATGTGATTCAGAGGCACAGCAACAGGACAGGCTGGGCAGGCAATGGCCTGGGGCCCCAAGCTGGGAGGAGACCCTTGAGCTGGGAGGGGGCCCTCGAGGGCAGCCGATTACATACTACACTGCAACGACAAATATGCTTTATTTGTGCATTATTTTTTTCACGAAAGTGAAAATAACGGTTTTGTGTTTATTAAATTCTCTTTGTTAATATTATAAATGTACACATCACAGTTAAATAAAGGTAATAAATGTTTCCATGCTGGGGAGGGGGTGTGG